>LR812525.1:69835466-70015466 GCA_903798195.1 Danio kyathit | reverse complement strand
ATCAAAGTTGTCATAAAACCAAAATAGGTGTATTGAACAATGCCAATATTTTTACAATACCACACAATATCAGTGGTTATTAATTTATTGCTTTATTTTTATTAATTAATAATTAATAGAATAACAATATTTTTGATCCACCTCAAGTGTTGACTAATGTATGATGTACAACATGAAAGACAATAAAAGGGACCTATTATGCAAAAATCACTTTTATACGGGGTTTAAACGCCAATGTGTAGCAACAGTCTGTGAATATAACCAGCTTCTAATGGTAAACATTTAATAAATCAGTTTTTTATAATCACACTTGATAAAAACAGTCTGCAGAAACACTTTGATTAACATTCTTTCTTTAGTGGCTGTCTCTCCCTCATTAGCATAGGACGTTAGTCTTGTTTTTGAATCTGCCACTAAGCTGACACATTGGCATTTGTAGCTCCACCCACTTTTGAAAAACAGCCCAATTTCATTTGAATTTAAAGCAACAGTCACCAAAACAACACAATTTGGATAGAGGTCTAAAGCATTATTTGTGGGGTATTTTGAGCTGAAACTTCACATAACCACAGTAGGAGACTTCAGAGACTTATTTTACATCTTGTAAAAAGTGGCATAATAGGTCCCCTTTATGGAAAAGTATGTAATTTGTGCCACTAGAGGCGCATATTCACAACAAACAAAGGCAAATTTTTGATGATGCCCTGGTTGTGGGATTATGGGAGTTGTAGACTTCATTACATCCAATGGGACTCCTGCAGAAATTCTTTATGGATGAGCCAAAGTATTCAGACCTTATTATCATAATAGTATGAACCAGAGTAAAGCTGAAAGCTGTCAAAGTGAAATCATAGACTGCTGAAACAATTGCTAATGAGAGACATGCCGTGCACGACGCGACACAAAGGCAGCACTGCTTTTATCATGCCTGATTCCAGCACCTTGAATCTATGCCTTAAATGTGTTTCTGAAGGCAAATGCTACTAGGACCAGTAAGTTATGCCGATTCCAAAGCTAATTTAGCTTAATCTTAACAATAATAGGTGGATGAAAAATATTTCATTTCACTTTTACTTCCGCTAAAGGGGATGTCTATCACACAATTGACAGATTATTTTCAGAATTTCCTGAAATGTTTCTTAATGGCAGGTAGTACTGTCTATTTTCTTTCTCTATGTTGGAGTCTTTGTTTGGGCTTTGAGCTACAATCTTTTTGTTTACTGCTCCTCAAGCACATGCTGCGGTGAGGTTGGTCTCTTTGTTTTCATCCCAGACCTTCCCAGACCCGGATTTATCTCCTCATATCCAACTTTAACAGCATCTGTAAATCGTGCTCAGCACGACTCTCTCTCTGCAGGCCAAAGCCACTGTTGCAAAATGGAGGGAGCTATTTGTCTGTAAGCCTGTAAATTTCTGGAGCTTTTTAAAGAGCTGCCTGCCGCCTCTAAGAGCCAATAAAGAAGAATATCCAGAGAGTCGAGTGAACAGTGAATGAGCTTCAGCCCAGCGGGGTAGAAGAGACCTTATACCCACTCAAATTCTTTTCTCGGTTTGACGAGAATAAATGGAAGTTGGGGCCCTGCTTCATGGCACACTTGGGGCCTTGGGGCTAGTGGTTCCTACTTTTCTCCACAGGGCTTTTCATTTTCACTATGGCTCATAGTGTTTGGAATTTGCTCTAAGCTACTTAAAATGTTACACTATCGAACAGCCTTTCAAAGAATACTTCACTTGATTACATGAGTGAACATTCTCAATATGATTACAAGAAAAATATGTCCAGTGTCTTTGCTTATTCTCTGCTAAAGTTATGAGTGATACGAATGTCTTTGTTCTGGTGTTATACATTTTTTTCCAGCTGTACTGAGTTCAGTAATGACTAAAGTATAGTGCAAAATTCAGAGTGCATGTGCAGACTATATACTAGAGCTGCACTATTAATCGTAAAAAGATTGCGATCTCGATTCGACCCCCTAGACGATCTTGATCCAGCATTTATACGATTCTGCCAATCATATTTTCAAGTTTAGGAGAGAAGTAAACGCGGCCGCACAAGTCTTCACGTTGTTTTACATACAATGTTCAGCAAGGTGGACACCTCCAAATGGTGTTGAAAGACTCACATACTGTATTTATAAGGTATATTTCACCCACAAATGTCATTTCTGTCTTCATGTAATGATGTATTCACAGCCGTGAAAACACACATGACGTGAGCTGACCGTGTCAAGAGCTGTTACCACAGAGAGGGCGGGCGCGCGCCTGTGAATGATGCCTACTTTAGTGAACAGAACTTGAATAAGCTGTGAATAACAGGTAATAAAGTTGTAAATAACATTCAGTTTGTGGCACAGAGCATTCATACGTTTGGGAGGCGCGCTGGAAGTATGAACCGCACTTAGCAGTGAAAATGAAACCGAAAGCAGGCACATAATTTAAATAATCATATTGCATTTTAGACTGATGATTATGACAAGCATTTGATACGTTTTTCTTTCATAGCGAACACAGAGTGTTGTGAATGAGAATAAATGTTCAACAGTGTCAGTATACCTACTCTAGCCTATATAATGTTGAATATAATGCAAGAGGGAATCTGATAATGACAAATGTCTGATTTTACCAGTAGAAAAAAATGGTCTAACAATGTTGTCAATGACAGATTGCAAGCATATGTCTCAAACACAATAATTCAACATCAGAATTATGAATGGTTGTATTCTGAAATAACAATAATAATAGCCTACTGATATGAACCTTTATTTTACATCTACAGAATCGTGAGAAAATCGTGATCTTTATTTTAAGCAAAAAATTGCGATTCTCATTTTAGCCAGAATCGTGCAGCTCTAATACATACAGTTGTACATTGTGAGCATACAACATTATTAAAACCAGAGTATACTCAGGGCTACATCTCGATTTAATGCTGATGTAGTTTCAGAACACTGGTGTTCTTGAGAAATTTTCAAGAGTTAACACTGAAATGTTGGAAAATGCTACAATTGCCTTACTGCATATGCATAGGCGGTTAAAAAAGCTGAAAGATCATACAGAGAGTTCAGACAACAAAGTTTTCAAACTATTCTCATTTATAAGCAAAATATCTCACCTCTTACTGGTACTTTCCAGATTGCTAGTACCATTTACGCATCCACTTATGGTCTAAAGTGCAATTACTCTCATGTTGTGATGCAGCACAGCAACCGCAAGTAAACATTCTGTCATCTTTGCAGGAATGCAATAACAAGATTGCACAAAATAACATTCATCTTTAACAACATTGTGAACGTGAATAACGGCACATATCAGGCATATCTAATGCTACAATATGTCACATAAATATATTCATTAATCATGCAAATATATAGTTTTTTTTTTTTTTTAATAAAGGCACTTCTGTGAACTTCTTTCATCTGTTTTTGCAATGAAACTGTCTGAAAGTGTAAGGTCGGCCAGATTGAAGAACGAAAGATATTGGGCTCTATTTTAATGATCTAGGAGCAAAGTCTAAAGCGCATGGCGCAAAAGCTTTAAGGACGTGTCAGAATCCACTTTATTTTAAGAACAAAAAAATACAGTTTGTGACCCGGCGCATGGTCTAACAGGGTTGTGCTTGTTCTCTTAATGAATTATGGGTATGTTTTAAGTATAACATGCTTTAAACCAATCAAAGTCTCATCTCCCATTCTCTTTAAGAGTCAGTTGCATCACGCCATGGCACGTTTGCTATTTACATGGCGAACTTTGTAAGTGAAAAAACGGAACGCTTCACTAGCGAGAAAACAGTTAAACAGACCATCTGCAGAGCGAGGATAAAAAACAAGCTGACTCCATTCGGCCTCTTTACTTTCTTTTTCTCTTTACTTTAAATTTTTACTCCTTTACTTTCGTTGAGTAAGGAAACGGTGTTGTACGCACTCCACTGAAGACATCAATTAGCCTACATATTTAATTTTGTTTGTTAAGCACAAAGATTTGTTTCAAAACTCTAAATTTTAAATTTAGTTCTTATGTCCAGCAAATGGATAAATGAACAATAATAAGTGTGGTCAAAAAACTGAGTTATATCCAAACACATGTCCTATTGCTATTCTCCATATGGTGATGCATACGTCAGGTGTTTTTTAGTTTTGTGGTCTCTTTCAGTTCTTTAAAATAGCAACACGCCAACAATGCACCTTAACACACCTCCTTTTTAGACAAGCGCATCCATGAGTTTACAAAGCGGCACAAATGGATTTGCTGTTTAAGCAACGTGGTGGAAAATGTGAAAATTAGGGTTGCGCTTGTCTAAAAGTATCAACAAATCGCACCAAACACGTCTTGCACCTTATTGCACCGGGTGTATGATAGGGCCCATCATGTTTAAAGTGTGGGCGAGTATTCGTTGCTCTAGAAACCATAAAAAACACACCTGAAAAAGCTGGTGGACTGAACTAAGCATGGGCATGTATAAGATTCTGACGGTATGATAACCTTGGATAAAAATATCACGGTTTCACAGTATCACAGTATTGCGATAACTACTCTAAAATAAGTTCTTTTTAAATGTCTGGGTAAAAAACAAAAACCCTTTTCCCCCTTCCCCTATTTTTTATTTTGTGAAAGATTTATAATATTTAGGTGCAGTAAACATTTCAGGCTAAATAATTCAAATGAATCACTGACTTGTGCTGTCTTTATTAATTTAAAAAATACAGATTTCTTTACAATTTAAAACGCCATCTTTGGAGATTCTAATTACTTAATCGGTTGTTTGTTTTCTTCTACCTCAAACAGTCAAGTTAGATTAGTGATTTGGTGGCTTTTCTGTTAAACAGTGGACAAACAGTGACAGAGCTGACCATTGACCAATCTGACCATTGAGTGGACTGTCCTCTCCAGTGAAATCACACAAGGGTCTGGCTAATAAACTTTAATGGCTCTTTCGATCCAATTCTTCATTCTGTAGCATGTACTTGTGTACTTACTGTAGATTAATGTCTGGGTCTAGCCACTCAAATGAGATGTTGTGTGTGCATTTGTGGACACTAGCCGGGTTCCCATTGCCCTCTGTATTAATCCACATTTTTTAGTATCACATGAGAAACGAATGATAAAAAAGCAAAATTCTGAATTAAAAATGTTTTGGAATGTGTGTGAAGTACATTAGGGGTGGTTTTTGACTTAATGTTGATAATGGGAATAGCGGGAGATAGAAACTCATATGGCGAATAAACTCTGACGTAGCAAAAATTGCACCCACGTGACTAATCAGCTGTCTCATTACGCTTGTCTTGTTTGCTGATGGTTGCTAGGTTACCAATACTACAGTCAGCCACTCTAAAAATATATTTTTTTCTTTTTTTGTAAACTTTGAAAAGATTCACTTCATGTTAGGATGGAAACCTAGCTATTGGTGTGTGGTGGGCCTTCAGTGTTTTTGTGAGGTCCGAGATCAGCTCTGCTTCCCGTGTAGCCTTTACACCAGCGTAATGAATCATTCAGCAAATGTTGCTCTTGGACTTGCTAGTTGGAAAAGGACAAAACAGAGGAAGAATATAACAGCAGGGATGATTCACATGGCCATCAAAACACATTGCCCTACTCACTGGACCCTTTCCTTTAAAAAACAGCATGGATTCTCATTCTAGTCCAGGATGGTTTATGCTAGTTAGTGCTGGATTGATGCTATGCTAGTTCGCGATGCTTCTTTTATGGTCAAGTGCAGATTTTGATGAAGGAAATGGCCAGATTTCAGTATCAGGAAGAAAATGTAAAAGAGTTTGAACAGTATATGAATTGCTTTATCATAGGCTAAACTGTCTACAAAAAAGTAATTGCGACATAAACAACGTTTTCATCTTAAGGTTATCATCTTTTGCTTTTCGTTGATTTTAATTGTAAAAAGTGAGTAAACTCTGTGCTTTTAAAGTAATTAGTTTAATTAATTTAAAAATAGGTAAACCTATTGCCTTAAAATAAAGTAAAAGTAAAGCTCCAAGTTGCCTCACTTTTTAAAAAAGTTGCTTTCACACTTGGCTTAGGCCCCGTTTACACTAATATGTTTTAGTTTTAAAACGCATAAGTTTTGGTTTAGTTACGCCATCAGTCCACACTATGCTGGAGTTTTCGAGCGCCGAAAACGGAGTGTTTTGGAAACGCTGGAGAGGCCGATTTCTTTCTAAAACGCTGCTGCTCCATCTCAGTGCGGATGGGGGGAAACGGAAACATCTGAAAACAGAGGCGGGGCTGCAGACATTCGCCTCTCTGATTGGGGCTTTCCCCTCAATATTAAGTAGCCTACTCACAGTTCAGTCTTGCATCCTCTCCTTGTAAGTTCATACTTTGCAAGTTTGATAAGGAAAACAAACTCACGAGTGTGTACTTTATAAAGTCATTCACATCACCCTAGCTATGCTGTTTCACTATGCGGTTTCACTTTCTTAACAATAAAATGGATACATGATATGAGGAACTTTTCATTTTGATATTAGCAACTTAACAGACATCAAAAATGTTGAGGCGTCGTGTAGCTGCATAATATGAGCGTCATCTTCATGCATATTTATAACAAAATGGAGCCCATAACATTACTGCCTCCTTTCATTTTCATTAAAAATAGTAAACATACCCGTTTTTTATTGAAAATCACTTTTAATAATTAATAATGGCCATTATAAAAGTATAACGCAAAATAAGTTTATACAATAGAGAAAATAAAGGCAAACAATCAGTCAGATGTTCAGAATCGGTGTCCGCGGTTACATTAATTAAGATATTAAGCTAACTTATCTATGCGCTCAGCCAAAACATGTTACCTGAGGACAAGTAACAGATTCAAAAGACCAAAGTCAGGGAATATGTCTTATACATAGACAACAAGATGAAATAAATATCATGTTTAACAAATATAGTGAGATTTGATCCAGCGGGAGATCCTTGATGAACAGTCCGGCGTGCACAGTTCTCATATGGGTATGCTCTCAAAGCATGCTGCAGTGCATGCCAGAGAGTGTGTGTGTGTGGTCACGTGATGTGCGTTTTCATCGTTTTAGTGTAGACGGAGAGTTGTTCAGAAACGCTAGTGTGGACGTGGATCGTTTTCATTCTAAAATGCCCTTTTTAAAACTGAAACGTACTAGTGTAAACAGGGCCTTAATTGCCTGGTCCGATCCCAAGTTCGATTGTCTCCCTTTGCCACCTTCTCGGCTGGTTTGTCTTTTTTCCTTCTGAACTCAGGTACGCTTGCATCTTCAAGCTGCTGTTGTGTGTACAGCTGTTACTAGGTGACAGCCAGGAAAGCAAAGCACCAAAATGGAAAGACGTACGCATATCACGGTCGTTCTGCTTTTACTGAATCTTTTGATGTTGGTAACGTACAGAGTGCAACTTGCGTCTATCGGCTCCAAAATTATTCAAAACGTTCAGAACATCACGCAATGTCTGCAGAAGTTGTTTTTGGAGGAGACAAGCAAATATTATCACTGTGTTTGCACCGTATCACACACATGAATGTTATGAAAACAGTTGGTGGTTCACTCCCGTTATTTAGTATGATTGCATTCATATCAGAAATGAACCGGACAAGTGAACCATACTCCAGACCACCTCTTTCAGGCAGACTCGTGTACTGTTTGCGGGTGCACACTTAAGTTCAGAAGACAACATTCACACTAGCTAAACGTACCGAACTCTGACGTCAAATGAACCCTGGTACAAGCCAAAAGTGCTAGTGTGAAAGCGCCCTAAGGCAGCAGGTTTGCATTTTTTTAGTAACTAATCTCTGTTAACAATATATGATATAAAATGATTGTAATGAATATTTGCATGTTTTGATGCATCTTTAATGCTAGTCTAGCTACAGCGTATATATACAGTGGGGAAAATAAGTATTAATAATAATAATAAAACAAATCTGATAAATTAGTAATGTCTAATAACAATGAAATGGCACAAGAAGAAAGTACTGAACTACTGAAACATATTTAATACTTTATATAAAAGGCTTTTTTTGGTGACGGCAGCTTAAAGACGCCTCTCATATGGAGAATGAAGTCACGTGTGTTGCTCAGGTGTGAGTTTTTCACAGACTTTAACAAAGTGTAAAAATCTTGATGGTTCTGTGGCTTTCGTCTATCAAATCTGATCTTTAATTTGTATTTTCTATAGGATTTAAGTCAGGTGATTGGCTGGGCCATTCTACAGCTTGATTTTCTTTCTCTGAAAGTATTTGTGAGTTTCCTTGGCTGTGTTTTGGATCATTGTCTTGAAATGTCCACCCTGGTTTCATCTTCATCATCCTGATAATGTAGATGTTGGACTGAAGCAGCTGATATTCATTTACAATGATGAGGGTTGCTGAAGAACTACTGAGAGATTTCAGCTGCTGTCTGGGCTTTCACTGCCTTTCAATAGCTTTCAATGTGTTCAATACTTTACCCTGCATCATTTCATTTTATTATGCATAATTTGTAAACTAATTAAGTTGTTTTCTTTGCATATATGGATTTCTTTGGTTGTTACTAACATCCAAGGAAAATTACAAGTCAACAGCACCTTTAGAAATATGTTTTCTGAGAAAAATGGTGATGTGTACTTATTTTCTCGCTAAACATAAAATAGAATATACCCTCCTAGGGCCCGAGTGTCCACATATGTGGACGGCACATTTTTAACTCTTAAGTGGCTATTTAAAATACTTTGAATGTTTTATATTTTGTTACAGACATACAGTGTCATCCTGCAACTGTTTTGCAGCATATGAAATGTCCCAAACCCTATTTTTAACTGTCCAAAATGAAAAAAATAAATAAATAAATTCTATGTTAAATATGCATAAAAGAAAATTTGGGAAAAAGTGAATTATGTAAATTGGGACCACGAGTCCACATATATTGACATAATTCTTCTCTAAAAGTACATTATATCAAAAGATGACACTTCGATTTTTATTCTAATGAGGTTCCAATAAGCCCAAATAGCAAAGAGAAATACAAAATGCATGTAAAAAAACACCTTGGGCCTTAAGAGGATACAGTATATACACTGTAAAACTCAAAAAGTTAAGGCAACTCAAACCGTTTGAGGAAACTGATTGCAACAAAGCATTTAAGTTCAAAAACTAATCCTAATGAATGCTGTGAACTTACCATATTTAAGATGAAGTTAGAGGTATTTAATGAACTCATTACCTTCAACACTGAGGTCAAAACTCTTGCCTAATTACCCTAACCTGCCTAGTTAACCTAATTAACCTAGTTAAGCCTTTAAATGTCACTTTAAGCTGTATAGAAGTGTCTTGAAAAATATCTAGTAAAATATTATTTACTGTCATCATGGCAAAGATAAAATATTTCAGTTATTAGAAATGAGTTATTAAAACTATTATGTTTAGAAATGTGTTGAAAATATCTTCTCTCCGTTAAACAGAAATTGGGGTAAAAATTCTGACTTCTACTGTATATATATATAAAATTTCCAGACACATGCTAATTGGGACTGCATGGTGGCGCAATGGGTAACATGTTCGCCTCACAGCAAGAAGGTCACTGGTTCAAGCCTCGGCTAGTCAGTTGGGGTTTCTGTGTGGAGTTTGCATGCTCTCTCCGCGTTTGTGTGGGTTTCCTCCGAGTGCTCCGGTTTCCCCTCACAAGTCCAAAAATGTGTGGTATAGGTGAATTGGGTAGGCTAAATTGTCCGTTGTGTATGTATGTGAATGAGTGTGTTTGGATGTTTCCCAGTGATAGGTTGCAGCTGGAAGCTGCGTAAAGCATATGCTGGATAAGTTGGCGGTTCATTCCACTGTGGTTACCCCAGATTAATAAATGGACTAAGCCGAAAAGAAAATGAATGAATGAATGCTTTTGCTAAATGTTCACAGGAATAATTATAATTGATTGTGTGATGATGCAAATTAACCTTTTTTTATGTGGAAAGCTGGACTCCCAGGTCTACTGTATTGTTTTTGTTTGTTTGGTTTTTTTTCTATTCTTTGGTCACTTTTTTGCATGATATTTTTTGACTGATAAATACAGTTGGAATATTTCCTACATAATTTTGTCTCATACCACACAGCCTTCTCATGTAATAACGTAATCATTATTTAAATATTAAAATCAATATTTAATTTCCAGGTATTATTTAATGGATTTATTAATTATGGCCGTTGATCACCCTGTGAGAGTTTATTTTTGCAAACAGCTTACATTATTACTTGCATTTATTGCAAATGTACTGTGCGACTTGTAAAGATTCGTCTTGTTTTTTCTTGATTGGCTGGAGATGGAGGAGCACTTACACTTAGCGGACAGAAGTCTCTCCTAAATGTTTCCTTTAAGAGTATGAAAGCTGTCCTGCTGTAAAAGCCTGATTTTGTATATAGTTTAAGCGGAGATTAAAAGCCCACAGTGTGCCTCTTCTGTGTGCAGTTATAAAGCAGAGCCTGTGGAGATGAATGAATGCTGTTCTCTGTTCACTGAGAGCTAGCGGCTGATAGCATCTCTCGCTGCATGCGCTTGTGCATTAAGAGACAGTGAGAGTATGGCATGTCTGTAACGGCTAATGTTAGACAACGGACACCCCATCAATTCTCTCTGTTTGTCTCCCACAAAGACATTCTCATGCCTGAGTTTTATGTTCTACTTCAACAAATCCATACCTGTTTTAGCTTTAGCGCTAATTCTAATGCTAAAGCAGCTGTGTCCAAGGCAGCAAGATGCCTTGTTTTGACTACCTCTTGTATAACCACAGTGTTAACTTCAAGTAAATGAAAAGTTGCTTTAAGACCCATGCTTTAAGTTCATATGTTGTCATTTCCTGCTCACAGACCATCTTCCTGGCAGCTCCGGCACTCGAGAGACACCAGAAAATCTCCAGCATGTGTGAACACTTGTGTGCCGTGACTGTGTTTTTCAGCACCATCAGTTTCACTTACAACTATTAGATGGTGTAATGTGCCCTTGGGTTTTAGACGTCCTTATTTTCAGCTCTAAAGAGCTTCTTGTAGAACTCAAATTAAATCTCTCAGTACCACAGAAAGATAATTAACCATTTTAAAGTCAACATGAAATTAAAATAGTCCGTATTTACTTTTGGAATCCACGTGGTGTTATTGTGGTTGACTCTTCGGTGCGCATTATTATAGCGCAATTAATCAAAATGCAATAACTTTCTCCACCCTTAAAACAAATAGATCACACAGACAAATAATATTAGCCTACAGGCAAAACGCTTTGTTGTTGTTGGTTGTATTGCAACATTTCAAAAGCTTTGACAGGATCTGCTAAAGTGAATGCTAATTCATATGCGTACTAATTTGCTTAGACTTAATATTAACCCTCACAACACATTAGTTTGTCCTGGAGTAGGTGCATAAAAACATTGTTATAAAGGAATTGATCTTAGCAAGTGATTTTTACAACTTTCTTTTGCTAATTATTATAATGTTTAATATCTAACAGCTTGATTTATGACATTACATAGTTCAGCACCATATAGTATCAAAAAGGTTTTGTCTGTCTTTTTAATAGTGCTATAAAAACTTGTATTTGTGTAATATATATATAAATATATACTGTATATACACCTATACAGTTGAAGTCAGAATTATTAGCCCCCTGAATTAATAGCTCCTCTGTTTATTTTTTCCCCAATTTCTGTTTAACGGAGAGAAGATTTTTTCAACACATTTCTAAACATAATAGTTTTAATAACTCATCTCTAATAACTGATTTATTTTATCTTTGCCATGATGACAGTAAATAATATTTGACTAGATATTTTTTAAGACACTTCTATACAGCTTAAAGTGACTTTTAAAGGCTTAACTAGGTTAATTAGGTTGCAGGTTAGGGTAATTAGGCAAGTTATTGTATAACAATGATTTGTTCTGCAGACTATTGAAAAAATATAGCTTAAAGGGGCTAATAATTTTGTCCTTAAAATGGTTTTTAAACAAATCAAAACTGCTTTTATTCTAGCCGAAATAAAACAAATAAGACTTTCTCCTGAAGAAAAAGTATTATCAGACATGCTGTGAAAATTCCCTTGCTCTGTTAAACATAATTTGGGTAATATTTAAAAATGAAAAAAAAAAAAATTCAAAGGGGGCTAATAATTCTGACTTCAACTGTATATATATAAAAATATATATAAAAATATAAAAAAAAATATATATAAATATATATGTAAATATATACAGTTGAAGTCAGAATTTTAGCCCCCCTGTTTATTTTTTCCCCAGTTTCTGTTTAACGTTTTTTTCAATATATTTCTAAACATAATAATTTTGATAACTCATTCCTAATAACTAATTTATTTTATCTTTGCCATGATGACAGTACATAATATTTTACTAGATATTTTATTATATTTATATAGTTTTATTTATATTTTACTAGAAGACACTTCTATACAGCTTAAAGTGATATTAAACATTTAAAAGCTTAACTAGGTTAACTAGGCAGGTTAGGGTAATTAGGCAAGTTATTGTATAACATGGTTTGTTCTGTAGACTATTGAAAAAAATATATAGCTTAAAGGGGCTAATAGGTTTGACTTTAAAATGGTTTTTAAAAAATTAAAAACTGCTTTTATTCTAGCTGAAATAAAGCAAATAAGACTTTCTTCAGAAGAAAAAATATTATCAGACATACTATGAAAAATTCCTTGCTCTGTTAAACATCATTTGGGAAATATTTTTAAAAAAGAAAAAAAAATTCAAGGTGGGCTAATAATTTTGACTTCAACTGTACATGCATATAATGAGAATTAAACAGAAAGCACATGCCATTATTGAAGATTGTTCCCATCCCTTAAATATAAAATTGTAGCTTTTGCCATCAAAAAGACATTTTAGGCAACCTCAAGTATGTGTATCAAATGTCCTTTGTGCCGACTGCCATTAGAATTAGGTTTTAAATATAGGGTTGAATTGAGTTTTAATGTGATTTATGTCATGATATTGAATGTATTTGTGTTGCCTGTTTTTTTGTGATATGTGTGATGTGAACGCTGATGAACACATCTATCCGTCTGTCTGTCTGTCTGTCTGTCTGTCTGTCTGTCTGTCTGTCTGTCTGCCTGCCTGTCTGTCTGTCTGTCTGTCATGTTTCCATTTTTGATTTGAACATTTTTGAACAAACAAGTCTTATTACAAGTTGGGATTTCAGTTGGGGTTTTGTAATCATTCTATGAAAAAATTGTCAGATAACGCCCTATGTAGCTGGTGTCTACTTCCAAATATAAAGCTTTTTTGTTATTGGTATCAATCAAAATGACTATATTAGTAGTAGTATCAGAATTTGATCATGCATTTATAGTAATTCTTTTTCTTAATTGTCTGCTTTCAGGTATAGCGCGGTTCCTCAGTCAGCCGGAGATGGCGTCAGTGCAGGTGGGCGACAGTCAAGTATTGAGCTGTGAGGTCAATCCAGACCTGGTGTCCTTCATCCGCTGGGAACAGAACAAAGAGGCGGTGGAGCTGGACCACAGAGTCTTCAGTCTGCCCAGTGGAGCTCTGGTTATCAGTAACGCTACAGAGACAGACGTGGGTCTGTACCGCTGCGTCATCGACAACGCTGGACCCACCAAAACTAGTGAAGAAGCACAGCTACACATACTGGCAGGTAATTATTGCTAGCGTATGATATGATATATTGGTGACGTATAAATATCGGCCGATGAATTAGTGTGATAACAAAATTAGGCTAATATTTAAATCTGCATGAACCAGAAGCTGCGACCGTTTTTTTTTTTTTTTTTTTTGCATTGTGACACAGTTACTAGAGAAATTGAATATTAAATGAGAAAACAGTGGGCGGGCTTGTTTTTTTTACTGCGAGCTGATTGGATGTAGTAAAGTAGGCATTTCATTCAGAAAGATCAGGAAAGATCAGCTAAGCATTTCACTCATCATAGCACACGTGCTGCTGATGATGTGACAATAAAAGTGATTTGGTTTGAAATGGGTGTCGGGAGAGTTATTATAACCTAACAGACACCTCCACCTTACCATTTCTGTTTGTTGTCAAAACTGACAGTTAAGTATGTTAGCCACGCCCAATACCTCAGACAGACATAATCTGTGCATTATTGAGGGAGTTCTTAAACGACTGTGATTGATCACGCGCTCAACAGAAAGGGCTGCGATTGGCTCTAACAGTCAGTAATGTTAAACGGCCGCAGTAATCACAGCTGATTCATTATAGATGACGCAGTGGAGAAAACTCGCTCTGCAGACACGCTCGTGTCTGGATCCACAAGTAACATTATCAATGTAACAGACGAGAGAGGAGATAGGAGAGGAGAGGAGCTTCACTTTTTTTCCACATTTTTTTCTTATTTGTCTTATTCCAAAATGGATTAAATTAATTTATTTCCTCAAAATTCTACACACAATACCCCATAATGACAATGTGAAAAAAAGATTTTTTTGAATCGTTGCAAATTTATTACAAATAAAAACCTGAAAAATAACATGTACATCAGTATTTACAGCCTTTGCTGTAAAGCTCTAATTTGAGCTCAGGTACATTCTGTTTCCACTGATCATTCTTGAGATGTTTTGGCAGATTAATTGGTAAATTCAGTTGATTGGACATTATTTGAAAAGGCATACACCTGTCTATATAAGGTCCCAGGGTTGACATGTCAAAGCACAAACTAAGCATGAAGACAAAGGAATTGTCTGCAGACCTTCAAGACACGATTGTCTCGAGGAACAAGCCTGGGGAGGATTACAGAAAAATTTCTGTTGCTCTGAAAGTTCCAATGAGCACAGTGGCCTCCATCATCCGTAAGTGGAAGATGTTTGGAACCACCAGGACTCTTCCTAGAGCTGGCCGGCCATCTAAGCTGAGTGATCGGGGAGAAGGGCCTTAGTCAGGGAGGTGATCAATAATCCCATGGTCACTCTGTCTGAGCTCCAGCGTTCCTCTGGGGAGAGAGGAGAACCTTACAGAAGGACAACCATCTGTGCAGCTATATATATATATACACACACACACACACACACACATATATATATATATATATATATATATATATATATATATATATATATATACATAACACATACATATATTATGTCAAATATATGATCAAAAATCTATTATTTTGGATACAGTTACTCCCAATTAGTCTTTTCTCAGCACTAATGTATCTGTAAAAGGCCAATTGTACAGTATACTGTGTCTTTATAAAAAAAACATCCAAACGTTTTTAATTATTTTAAAGCATTTTCCTCCAAAAAGAACAAAAACTGAGAATAAAAAGATTTTGATTCTGAGCTGATACTGAAAAGCGCACAATTGCATGAAGAAAGAGAGAGAGATTTAAAGCTATGTGTGGTGTTATCAAAGAGAACAATGTGATTTATGCTGAAGTTAAAGGGGAATGAGCTCCTTTGAGGCAGATATTCAACATGCAGATTTATTTTTCCAGGCTCATAGTGAGATATTAGATAACATAAATCAGGCCCAAAGCAGCGACACCTGCTGAGGTTATCACACTAAACCTGGAGCACAAGCCAACATGTAAAGGAGCAAATAAAACGCTTGTTCATCCTCGCTGAGATAAATAAACAATGAGTATTAAACTGAAAGCGTAAGCCTAAAGGGTTGAATGTAGTCTGCAGATTGTAAACATTAAAATGCGTTCTATAAATAATGAAGTAGAGATGTAATGGTGTGACAATTTCATAGCATTATTATAGTGACCAAATGTATCAGTTTTCAGTATTTTTTCAGTTTTGTTCAAATGACCTAAACATGTTGAAAATTACAGTTGAAACCAGAAGTTTACACACACTGTATAAAAAAGCACATAACCATTTAAAAAAAAGAGTCAGATGTTAATGTGACCAAACTTTTTCTCTTTTAGGTAAGTTAGGATTATCACATTTGTTTCTGTTCTGCTTAATAGCAGAATAATGAGAGAGAGATTTTTGAGAAATTGTTATAACTTTTCTTGAAAGGCAAGTTACATACAATTAGGGTTGGGCCGATAGACGATGCCATCGTCCATCGCCGATGGCCGATAGACATCACGATGCTGAACCGGCATCGCCGATCCTCTGCCCCGCCCCCGTCGCAAACCCGCTCGTGAAAAATACACACTCAGACCCCGTTTACACTAATACAGCTTAGCATTAAAATGGCATTTTAGAACGAAAATGACCCACGTTCACGCTGGCGTTTCATCTACCATTTCTGAACAGCCCTCCGTCCACTGAAAACGCACATCACGTGACCACACACACACACACACACAGCCACACACACACTCACATGTCGGACAGTTTATCAAGGGTTTATCACTGGATTGTGTCTCACTATAGTTGTTAAACGTGATATTTAATTAATCTTGTCTCTATCCAGGGCTTATTTTGTGCCGGAACACGCCGGATCCGGCACCTCATTTTACCGATCTCCCTCCTCAACCGCCCTCCTCCCCTGTCCGCTGTTCATTTTCACTTTCTTCCGCGACTCCCCAACCCTCTTCACTTTCCTCCGCGACACCCCCGCGCTGCTCACTTTCGTCCGTGACACCCCTCCGCCATCCACCGCCGTGGTGGATGAAACGGTAGGCTACAAATAATTAAATCGTTATGAATGAATTAATTATTCAGAAATAATTAATTCACCTCCGCCTATAAAGACGATGCCATCGTCCATCGCGATGTTTCAAATTAGACATCGTACGATGCTAAATTTGTCAACATCGCCCAACCCTACATACAATAAGATTATTATGCCTCTGAAAATGCTCAGATGATGGTGTCAAGGTTTTATAAGTTTTTGATTGGCTAATTGACAACATTTGAGTTAATTGGAGGCACAACTGTAGAATAGTATTTAAGAAAAAACCTCAAACACACTGCTTCCTTGTGTGACAACAGGGGAAAATCAACAAGCCAGACTCAACAAAAAAGCCAGATTACAATTTGCTAAATTACACTGTGAAAAAGAATAATTTTTGGAAACATGTCCTGTGGTCTGATGGAACTAAGATTGAACTGTTTGGCCATAATGACCAGTGTTACATTTGGAGGACAAAGGGGAAAGCTTACAAGCCTAGGAACACCATCCCAACTGTGAAGTATGGGGGAGGCAGCATCATGTTGTGTGGCTGTTTTGCTGCAGGAGGGACTGGTCCACTTTACAGCATAGATGGCATCATGAGGAAAGAACATTATGTAGAAATACTGAAGCAACATCTCAATACATCAGCCAGGAAATTGAAACTTGGCCACAAATGGGTCTTTCAAGCAGACTAGTTATAATGTGCTTTAAGGACAACAGAGTGAATGTTTTGGAGTGGCCATCACAAAGTCCTATATTCAATCCTATAGAAAATTGGTGGCCAGAGTTGAAAAAGCTTGTGCGAGCAAGACAGCCTACAAATCTGACTCAGTTACACCAATTCTGGCAGGAGGAATTGGCCAAAATTCCTGGAAACTATTGTGAGAAGCTTGTGGAAGGACACCCAAAACATTTGACCAAAGTTAAACAGTTTAAAAGCAAAGCTAAAAAAATACCAAGGAAATGTATGTAAACTTTTGACTGTCTAGAAATTAATAAAAAAGTCTCCAAAAAAAAAAAAAATCTCTCATTATTCTGGCATTTAGCAAATGTAAATAATTTAGGTAATTCTATAGAGGTGTGAACCTACACTGGTCTCACGGTTCGGTTCGGTTACGATTATCATGCCATCGATTCGGTTCAATTCAATATCTCGGTGCATCACGGTGCATTGACGATTCTTTCCATACACAGTTTTTTATTTTCTTCACAGCACAGCAATTCTTGTATTAAAATGTATAAATATATTTATATAGTATTTGTAAAACAATTTTGTCCTTTAATACAAACAGTCAGATATATAAACTGTACCTTTAAACAACACGAGCATTTATAGACCATTTTGAAGGATGTAAACAAAACAATGGCCCTAACGTATTTCCTGTTTTACATTTTTAATTTCCATTGCTTCTGAGAATCCAAAAAGGTTCACATATTGTAAATAGCGTTATGACGGCTGATTTAAAATCAAGATATGATTGAATTGCCTCTTGTTACAGTTAGGAAATAGTTTAACGTCAAGCAGGAAATGTTCATGAGCCAATGACATGACCACATTGAAATGGTCTATAGCAAATAAACAAATATCAATATCCCGCTCGCTTTAGTTTCTGCCTTGTCTACCAAGTTCTTTCTTACACCCCTTTGATTGGTCAGGCGCTCAACAGAAAGGGCTGCGATTGGCTCTTACACGCTGGTGCTCTTCACAGATGCACTCATGGGCCACAGTGAGAGAGGGAGAGAAATGGAGATTACTTTCATTCTCTTAATCGCCGTGAAGTAGGGGCTTTTGCTGTAAGTGTCAGTGAAACAATGTCCTGCAAACACACACGCAGTGAAATTGTGCACAGTTTCAGAGTTTTTACGTAGTTAGAGCGTTGTAAATATTCGCGCTCGCGGCTCGCCTCCCTCGCCATAGTAAGCTACGGCGACATAGCGCATGTGAGATAAATGACGTCTGTATATAATAACCGGTTATGATTATTACTGAACCGATACCGAATTGTCCGCGTCTGCATCGTGGTGCACCGAAGAAACAATTAATTTTGACACCCCTATAATTCTAACGGACCTTAAATAGTAAACGTTTAGTTTGATTTACCATCAGACATTTCTTAAAAAATGGTTATGTTCCTTTTTTTAAGAGTGTATGTAAACTTCTGGTTCAACTGTATTTCATGGTTTCCAAATATGTAGCCCTGGGCACATATCTTTAATAAACCTGGGTTGATCAATACACTGCTTACACAGATCAAGCAAACCGAACCCCTTGAGAGTGTCAGAAATGATTTATGTTTGAGATATTGTATTTTGTAAGCACTCCCTACATTCATTTCTCGATTTTATGCAGAATCTGGTGAGGAAAGGACGCTGGAGTTTCTCCTGGAGCCACAACATGTGTCTAAACTAGTCGGCGAAAGTGTCCTGCTCCCCTGTGTGGTGACGGGATATCCCACTCCTGACATCACATGGATGTACAAAGACCAGCTCATTGAGGACAGGTAGGGAATGACTTCTCTCTTTTTCTCATCACCAGACAGCGTTTTAGTCTCCGCAGATCTCTCAAGTGGATGGAGACACTGTTATTAATAGCTGCCGAGCTCTGAATCAGACAGTGATTTCCACTAACAGGTCATTGATTCCTCGCCCTGACGAACATGAGCTTTGAGTCCCGCTGTGGCAGCAGTGTCCAGTTTTAGAGATCACTCTCTGTGTACGTCTGCTGTTGGGCTGGCACACTGCCCCGTCCCAGCTGCCCGAGGAAATAATTAGAGTGACGGCGCCCGCCTGAGAGGTGTAAATGCCAGTCAAGACTGCTGGTGTCTACAACACACACAATCTCTCTCACACCTCTCCCGGAGAAACACTGGAAGGCTGTTCACAGATTAGACCTGGGAAGCCACTTTTTCATGCTCGATTCTCATTAGCTGCTCGCTGTCCAGAGGGCAAGTGTGACCCACAGATTGACATCAGCTGATGTTCTCAACACTGCATACTGAACACAACTGAAGTTACCAGCAGGGTTTACACATAAAGGAGTTCTAAATGTATTATACATATTAAAAATTATTGTTATAATGTTTATATATTCTTTAAATTAATTATTTATGACCAGTTTTTACTAAGTGGTACGGTATGGGTCTGTACGGGTCACCTTTATCAGGCTTGCTTTTCCACTTCCGAAAGGGTACCAATGGGCGTGGTGTACGACAGAAAGTTTCAATCGACATCATTCTCGCTCGAGGAAATGTCAAAGTAAAGCTGTATGGGTCATTCACATATCATATGAGAAGCACTTCTCACAACACAGATGCTTTATACACATAAATACTTGTGTATAAATGTTCATCACTAACTTTTCTATGAATATGAGTCGATTATAACTGCAGATCAATGACAGTGCAAAATAGCCTACTGTAATGTCTGCAATTACATAAGATAAATAAATAAATGCAACATACAGTATATGAAAACATTCAGACCCTTACTGTACGTTCACACCGAAAGCAGCAAGAGCGTCAAAGGTCTTTGAATACGAGATCAATGTGTATCGAATTTTGACGCTCTCGCTGCCAGAGCGTTGTCGCCAGGGCGGCCAGAGCGTCAAAATTCGCTACACATTGATCTCATATTTAAAGGAGCGTTGCTCCATATCATATCAGTTACACTCCCGCATAAAACATGCTTTCTAGCGTGAAGGTGTTGTACACTTATTATCAAATTCACTTAACTACGGAAGATCTAGTTGCATGTGGTGTGGCTTTGCTCCACTATGTGTCCATATGCCTGAAATATTCTGAAGCAGCAATACTATTTTGTATTGTCGCATGAAATTCCCGCTTTTTTTAAAGAAAAAAAATATATATAACATTGATGCACATCAGTAACACGCCAGTAACTTTTTTAATGTACGTTCCAGTAAGAAAACATTGCAAATAATTGGAAATCCAGCAACCGCAATAATTAAACCCTTGGGAACAACTGTGGTCAGAACCAAAGTTCACAGTGACTGTGTTCTCTGACTCCTCTCAAGAGGTGGACTTCTACATTCTGATTGCTTGCCGCCGAACCGCGTCATAGCTCATTACCATAAAGTTGACTTGATTTCAACTCTCCTCGACGCTCACATCGGCGAAGACGCACCGCGCTGCTCCTCGCCGCTTATCGCCGCCTGCTCCCATTGAAAATGAATGACTTCCGGCTACTTTGACGCTCTCGCCGCTTTCGGTGTGAACGTACAGTTACAGTCTCCGATTTGCTACTAATTAATGTAAAACTACACACAGCAAACATTTTGTCCTTATTTGGGTCAAAAACAACACGCAACATACACGCAACATAGCCCACATATCAGCGCAAACCTGTATCTTTAATCTTCACCAGCACATTTAACCTCTTGGTAGAAAGTAATTCTGTCATTCCAAGTTCATAATAGTCCAAAAAGTGATGATAATAGTTAAAGATGGCAGTTTGTTCATGTTTTAGGTTGCTGAAAAAATCTTTTGCTCCTTTGTTTTTACGGCTTCTCCTTCGTTTTTTGCACTTCACTCTCGCGTTTGTTCGTTTCTGAAAGGATATCAGAAGCACTTCAATAATCTCGTGCACGTTATTATCATCAGCTCAAGAAGTTTGTTATTTCAAATATAGATGCGCATTAGACGGCCTTGTAAACATCTCCGGGGCACAGGGCAGATTCTGCTCTTCTTCCTGGCTTTGTGGTTGTTCATCAAGACGGCGACAAGGTTTGTTTGAGCTCAGGTCGACCATGGCTCCTTATTGTATGTATATTTTACTACGGAGTAGTGTCTCGGCTGTGTATTTAAAAATGTCGCTTCCTTTGTTTTCATTCTCCTGGCTTGTTGCACGAGTGAGTGAAGTATCTCTGTAAACCAATAGCTTTTGTTGTGCTAGGTGCCCTTTGCACCTATGGTTTCAAAAAAAAATAAAAACCGCTTTTATTCTAGCCGAAATAAAACAAATAAGACTTTCTCCAGAAGAAAAAATATTATCAGACATACTGTGAAAAATTCCTTGCTCTGTTAAGCATCATTTGGGAAATATCTAAAAAAGAAACAAAATTTCAAAGGGGGTTTAATAATTCTGATTTCAACTTTGTGTGTTGGTGCGGTTGTGTGGGTGTGGATCTGTGTGTGTGGGTTAGGGTTAGGGTTAACTGCCCTATATGTTTCCGCAGTTCGTCAATTGAATAATAGACAAAACATAATAGTAATAATAATGTAATGCTTCGCAATGTTTCCAGCCTCTCTTGTAAAAAAAAAAGTCCACTTGAAAACCAATAGCCAATAGCGTTTAGTTTTTATCACAGCTCTGCCAGTGAGAGTGGTTGAGCTCAAGCGCATCCAATAAAAAGAAAAATGACAACCATCTTGAAAGGGGCGGGACATGTCAGATACTAGAGAGTCATTTGATTGGTCATAAGATTTGATGAAAAGTAAAAGGTAAAAACTGTTGATTCCATTTAGGCGAAAATGACAAACTGTACTTTGGTATGCACTAGCCAATAGATATCCTTAAAGCTAACATACTGATACTAACATCTAAAAAACTTTATTTTAAACTTCTACAATTGGTTATTTTCACAAATTATGATACCCTGAGGAACGTCATTGAGTAAGCATTATGTCTAGGGTTGTCAAAAGTATCGAGTTCGGTACCATTTTGTACTGTAATTTTAAAAACGTCCGTTTCCCAGCTTTAAAACGCTCCAGTGTCCATGTATCTATCCTTTGTGAACAGTAATGAAAAGTGGTGACCATATGACCTTCATGGCCAATCACAGTCATTTCTGTTGACTCAAATGTGAAATGGGCGTTTTTAAAATTTCAGTTGCGATCGGTACCGAACTCGATACTTTTGACAACTCTTATTGTGTCTTCCATGGATCAAGTGATCTGTGGCAGAGTACATTCAAAAAATATTTTTTCCTGCTAGATCAAACTACTTAATTGAAATTTACTGAAACTGAAAAAACTTACTTTTTTGGGACAGTTCAATTGTTTTAGGTTTAATCCAATTAAATTTGATAAGTTATTCGATTTGTGTTGGGACAACATGAATAAATTGTGTGAAACCCAGCATTTTTACAGTGTAACTATGTTTTTGGGAAATACTTGTCACCACATCGTTTTGTTTTTCCCCAAACGATTCATCATACTATTAGTAGTTCAGCCACGAGTTTCCTTGTTGTTTTGGGAAAAACACCCCAGAACGAGGTTCATGCCAAAGTTACATAGTTTAGTGTTTTGCTCAAATCCCTAACCTTTGCTATGAGCAATTGTAATAGAATGGCTTGCCTTTGTAAACACCACTAATAATCGCCTAATGGTAGGTTTGTCATAGCAATAATAACCCCATTCATTGGCTTAAACGCAAGTATCCCCAGAGTTGCCATCTTCACAATGGGGCTTCATTAATCAGTGGAGCTGCTTGTGAAACAAGGGCTGAGGTAATTTCAGCACTGAACGTGCTCCGAAACAGATGACTGATAAAGATGTTTTGTTGTTGACAATTAAAAAGTGCCTCTGAGAATATGGGGTTTGGACTGTCAGTCAGTAATTGGGAATGGTTAATCTAAGAGCTATTGGGAATGTTGGTAAGAAGGTTTGTATTATCAGAGTGATAGAATGAGGTATTCGAGAACCTTCTTTACATACAGTTGGAGAATTATTAGCCCTCCTGAATTATTAGCCCCCCTGTATATTTTTCCCTCAATTTCTGATTAACAGAAAGAAGATTTGTTCAACACATTTCTAAACATAACAGTTTTAATAACTCATTACTAATAATCAATTTCTTTTGTCTTTGCCATGTTGACAGCAACATTGTGCTAGTTACTGAAAAATAGTAACTAGTTACAGTTACTAGTTACTTCATTCAAAAAGTAACTCTATTACTTAATCAATTACTCACACCAAAAAGTAATGCATTACTGTAAAAATTAATTTTTGAGTTACTTTTCCAAAGAACATTTTTAATGTGCACATTTATAACGTCACTTACAGTTGGAGTCAGAATTATTAGCCCTCCTGCATTATTAGCGCCCCTCCCAATTTCTGTTTAACAGAGATTTTTTTCAACACATTTCTAATCATAATAGTTTTAATAACTCATTTCTAATAACTGGTTTCTTTTATCTTTATCATGATGACAGTAAATAATATTTGACTAGATATTTTTCAAGACACTTCTATACAGCTTAAAGTGACATTTAAAGGCTTAACTAGGTTAATTAGGTTGCAGGTTAGGGTAATTAGGCAAGTTATTGTATAATGATGGTTTGTTCTGTAGACTATCTAAAAATATATAGCTTAAAGGGGCTAATAATTTTGACCTTAAAAACTGTTTTTTTTCTTGCTGAAATAAAGCAAATAAGACTTTCTCCAGAAGAAAAAGATATTATCAGACATACTGTGAAAATTCCCATGCTCTGTTAAACATCATTTGTGAAATATTAAAAAAAAAAAAAAAAATCAAAGGGGGGCTAATAATTAGTTGCATTTTCACAACTAAAACACAAGACATTTAAATAAAAAGTATTTTTTAAACACTAATTCAAGCCAGACCAGCAGCACAAACATAAAAATATCACAAGGTGATAAACCAGCTGAATAATATGTTAAGAAACAAAAAAAGCAAAAACTAAAGGAAGGAACTCAGCTTTATAAAAGTTTGTATTTAACCCTTAAAGAGCCACGAAACCCTCCTGTCTCTGTCTAGTTTAGAAAAAGTCAGGAAAGTGGGCATGTCCAGCTCTGTTTAGGTGGGAGTGTCGGGGGAGGGAAAGAGGGAAGGATTTCACTGTGTACTGCACTGTATATTGTTGAAATGACAATAAAGCCTACTTAATCTGAAATATCATTCAGCACCAAAAAACTGCTATTATAGACGACTATAAATTTTATGCATTCTAAACAAAACAAAAACACAACAGCTGAAATCTACTGTATGGGCAATTTTCAAACTAACCACAAATTAAACATGGTATGTTAGCAACTTATGGAAATGAGCTGTGTATATTCAATGTGCAAAATCTGCTGTTGTGTGCAAATGCGTGCTAATTTATTTGAAACAACAAACATATTAGTATTAGTAATAGTAATTAATAGTGTTGGAGAAAAGAATATATTTTTATTATTTTTTACTCTCTTTCTTTTCATTAAACAATTGTATTTGTATTGTTTAAGGTGAAATATTAATCAAACTTCTTCTCATAAGTGATATGCCCTGCATACTAATGAAGCATTTTTGCAGAAGTAGATGAAGTTGATAAAAATGCAGTCCTGATTGTCTAAAATTATCTTGAGCTCTGCAGCGAAACTTCTTGTGAGGAGAGCAGAGATGGGTTGAAAATAAACACAGGATTTGCAGTTGAGAAGTCTTGTGCTTTGACGTTGTGCAGATAATTTGTAGAAAAAGGGGATGTATGTATGGGTGCGGCCAATGGAGGACAGGAGAATGATTGACAAGTGACGAATTCCACTAAACTCCACCTGTTAATATCAGCTGCGTATAAAAGCGCGAATCAGGAAATGAAAGTTGTTGCGCACCTCATGAATGTAATTCTTGCATTGCATTGGGATTATCAGAATTCTGTGAATCGAATTATTCATTTGTACTTAATACATTACTAATACTTTTGACGTTGATCTCCGCCTCCTGAGTTTGTATTGAACACGCATGGAATTATAGAGCAATATTCCAACAATAGTAGTAACATTAACAGTCTCTCGGTCTCGCTTGCACTCGGTCTCTCTTGTGCGCACTTGGTCTCTCTCGAACGCACACTTAGTGTACTTCGCACACATTCAGTTTCTGCTTTTGCTCGACTTTTGTCTAGTCTGGCGCTTCATACATGACATGTCTTTTTAGTGTTTGGTTGGCATTCACCAATCCCACAATGTGTCGCCACTGTAAACAGAAAGATGTTGGCTAGACTACAGCCAAAATGAATTAATTTCGCAAATAACGGACAAACACATCATATTGTAACGATAACGGAGTTACTATATTTAAAAAGTAATGTGTTACAGTATTAGTTACTGATAAAAGTAATGCCTTTACAGCAGCGCATTACTAATAATGCATTATTGCCCAACACTGGATGACAGTGCATAATATTTTACTAGATATTTTTCAATATCCTAGTACTCCGCTTAAAATTACATTCAATGACTTAACTAGGTTAATTAGGCAAGTTATGGTAATTATGCAAATCATTGTATGTTCCTATAAGGGGGCTAATAATATTCACCCTAAAATGGTTTACAAAAAATTTAAAACTGCTTTTATTCTAGCCAAAATAAAACAAATAAGACTATCTCCAGAAGAAAAAATATTATAGGAAATACTGTGAAATTCTCCTAGCTCTATTAAACATCATTTGAGAAATATTTGAAAAGAAAATTCAACTTCAACTATATCTGAATTTATGAAAGGAGGCTCTATGCATAGTTGCTTCACCGCTTCTGAAAGTAGCTGTGCTGTGGGGATTAACCGCGGTAAACGGAGGAGTCAGAGAGGCAGAACAAGAGCGAGCAGACAGATGAAAGAGCACAGAGAAAGTGACTGTTGATTGCCTCATATTGGGGTCTGTATGAAGTGTGACTTCAATCCCCCCGAACCTTAAGACACAATTTAAATATCACACAAAGCATGTTCCCGCTTCCTTTGATCGTGCTGTGAAATATGCGTCTCCGGATATTTCTATACCACAAAAGCACTGAGTTCATATTGTGTGTGAATATTTTCTTTGTTTAGACACTGTATTTAAATACACTCCAATTACAGTAATGTAATATATAGAGCCCAAAAAGCATCCGTTAAGGGAAAGTTCATCCCAAAATCTAAATTCTGTCATCATTTATTCACCATCACAGTTTCTTCTGTAAAACACAAAATACATTTTTAAAAGATGATGGTAATTGGTAGTCATTCATTCATTCATTCATTCATTCATTCATTCATTCATTCATTCATTCATTCTTTCATTCATTCTTTCATTCATTCATTCATTCATTTTCTTTTCGGCTTAATCCAATTTGGGGGGTTGATCATTGTCTGCCACTTTCCTGATCTATAAAGGTCGGCTGAAATTACTGCAGGATGGCCATTGGCAGAGTTGCTTATCAATGTTAATGGCCTATAATTTCTGCAGCCCTTTTGTTCGGGATATGTATTAACAAGATTAAATGCTGTTTTCAGCTCACGTTCTCTTGATATCAAGTTTATGCTGCCGGTAATAGAGTCTGGCAGTGTAATGTTCGGCCGGAGGGAGAGGACACTGATGACCAGCACAGACCAAATATATATAAAAAAATTGGGTTGTGCAGGTTATCAGTGTCCTCTTGTGTGGGTATATATATATATATATATATATATATATATATATATATATATATATATATATATATATATATATATATATATATATATATATATATATATATATATATATATATATACATACACACATATACATACAGTTGAAGTCAGAATTATTAGCCCCCTTTGATTTTTTTTTTTTCTTTTTTAAATATTTTCCAAATTATGTTTTAACAGAGCAAGGAAATTTTCAAAGTGTGATAATATTTTTTCTTCTGGAGAAAGTCTTATTTGTTTTATTTTGCTAAAATAAAAGCAGTTTTAAATTTTTTAAAAGCCATTTTAAGGTCAAAATTATTAGCCTCTTTAAACCCCTCGTTATACAATAACTTGCCTAATAACCCTAACCTGCCTAGTTAACCTAATTAGCCTAGTTAAGCTGTATAGAAGTGTCTTAAAAATATCTAGTAAAATATTATTTACTGTCATCATGGCAAAGATAAAATAAATCAGTTTTAAGAAATGACTTATTAAAACTATTATGATTTAAAATGAGTTGAAAAAAAATCCTCTCCGTTAAACAGAAATTGGGAAAAAAAATAAACAGGGGGGATAATAATTCTGACTTCAACTGTGTGTGTATATATATATATATACACACACACACACACACACAGTTGAAATCTGAATTATTTGCCCCCCTTTGAATTATTATTATTTTTTTTAAATATATTTCTGAAATGATGTTTAACAGAGCAATAAAACTTTCACAGTATGTTTGATAACATTTTTTCTTCTGGAGAAAGTCTTATTTGTTTCATTTCAGTGAGAATAAAAGCAGTTTTTAATTTTTTCAAAAGAATATAAGATATATTTTGTTTTCAATAGTCTACAGAACAAACCATCGTTATATAATAACTTGCCTAATTACCCTAATATGCCTAGTTAACCTAATTAACCTAGTTAAGCCTTTAAATGTCACTTTAAGCTGTATAGAAGTGTCTTGAAAAATATCTAGTGAAATATTATTTACTGTCATCGTGATAAAGATAAAATAAGTCAGGTATTAAAACTATTATGTTTAGAAATGTGTTGAAAAAAATCTTCTCTCTGTCAGACAGAAATTGGGGGAAAAAATAAACAGGGCCTAATAATTCTGACGTCAACTGTATATGTATATATATATATATATATATATATATATATATATATATATATATATATATATATATATATATATATATATATATATATATATATATATATATATATATATATATATATATATATATACATAGAAGAGGAATATACTGTAGCATACATACTATAATTATATAAGATATTTTAAATTAATACATTTTAGTGTAAATTACATGTAATTGTTTTCATATATGGTATGTTTTTTTAAAAATATGCTTAATATATGTCATTTGTATTTAAATTTTAAAGTCACTATTAAAAAAAGAATTCTAATTGCATAATAATGTAGTCGGAATATAGTACTTTTAAAATATTTTTTGATGTGGTCATTTGACATTCTAAAAATGTTAGAAAACAACTTTAGGCAAGTTCAGAGTTAGAAATTATAATAACAGTGCAAAAAAAAAATCATTGAGGTCTTATAAAGTGAAAACATTGCTTTGTGAATGAAACTGATAAATATTCACAATATTTTTACCTTTAATCCACACTCAGCAAACTGTCCTGAGCATATCTACAGTATGACAGTCTGGAGGGCTTTTTTTATTCTTAAAAGCTAAAATGTTGTTTAATGTTTGGTAACCTTAAAACCAACAGCACTGTCACTTTATCTACATTTCTGTTAAATCAATAGTTTGGAATAGGGCTGTGATTGAGTTTACAGAAATGCTACTATATTGTAACATATATTGTTATCAGGATGTGAGAAGACCTATTTCATGATATGAGATGTTTGTCGTGTAGTCTAGCCCTCATTTGTAAAATATCTCAAAAAGAATATAGTTTGTTGCTGTTTTTATGTATTTTTTACTCCTACAACTTGATCTTTCACTGTCAAGAGATCCATCGTTTCTGTCCTTACATTGCAGAACATCGACTTATATCAGTCCACACAGACACAGCCTCTCGAGCTCTCATATATGTGTGCAGGAAGAAAAGTGTTTTTCCAACGTCAAAAAGCAAACAGAGCTTTATTGAGCGTGGAGTCCTACCAACTGCTCTGATTCACTGGCACTCGCTGTGTTGGTCTCTCAGTAGATGGAGCCATGATGAGTCACTGGGCAGAGCTGAGAGAGATAATAGCAGGTTCACAGACACGCCGCTTCTTAGTGGGAGTGAAACAACAGGCTGGATCGACTGAAAGAGAAACACTGGCAGACACAGAGATGCTGGGAGGAAAAGAGAAAGACAGACAGACTGTCAAGCAGTAAACCAAGGACGAGAATTAGGGTCACACTTTACAATAATGTTTCGTTAGTTAATGTATTTACTAATATTGAATAGTACTTCTACATTCATTCATTCATTCATTCATCATTCATTTTCCTTTGGCTTAGTCCCTTTATTCATCAGGGGTAGCCACAGAGGAATGCACCGCCAACTTATAGCATATGTTTTACACAGCGGATACCCTTCCAGCTGCAACCCAGTACTGGAAACACCCACACACTCTCACATTCACTCATATACACTACGGCCAATTTCCTTTATTCAATTCACCTATAGCGCATGTCTGTGGACTTTGGGGGAAATTGGAGAACCCGGAGGAAACCCACGCCAACATGCGGAAAACCACTGAGCCATCGTGCCCAATACTTCTACAACATTTATTAATTATTGTTCACATAAAGTAATGCATTATTAAAATCCAGATTCATGCTTATTACGTTAGGAATAAAGTACATTCAGGAGGTTGTTATTGAAGAATAAAGCCGGAGAGGCTTATCAGCGAAAACAACCCTTCTGGATGTACTTTATCCCGCTTATTAGATGTCATAACATAAAAATTTGACACAACATTGTTCTGAGGTGTAATAGTTTGTTAATTTTTTAATTATACGCAATGCTGACAGAACGGAAAGCAGCTGATAGGAATATACACTAACCTGCCCATTATTTAATCACAAGATGGCGCCAAAGTGAAAAACGCAAAGCTGACAGAAACAAAAACCGGCTGAATAAAGGATAGACTAACCTACGAATTCATTCACAACACAGCACAAAGCAGTCCAAAACGTGGAGTGACAGACAAGCACATAAATATGATTGTGAATGTATATTAATTTGAACATATTCACTGACGGTCAAAGTGATTTGAAGCTCCCAAGATGAGCCTGTGTTATTTAGCGGTTGTAATCTCGGAATAACATACCTTGTAATGTTACGACTGACCAATCAGAATTGAGTATTCCAGACAGCAGTGTAATAGCATTAGTTAATGTACTGTGAGTTAACATGAACTAGCAATAAAAAACTTTAATTCCATTAACTACACTGTAAATAATTGCTGTAAATTTTACAGTATTACTAGCAAAATTTACAAGCGTGCTGTAAATTAACAATTAAAAAGGTGCTGTAGTTTTACAGTACAATTGTAATTGTTAATTTACAATGCACTTGTACATTTTACAGTATTACAGGCAACCAAAATTGTAATGTATTGTTTACAAAGATTAATAAATACTGTAATAAATGCTTTGCACTTTGTTTGTTCTTGTTAGTAAATTGACTAACAATAACAATATGATACAACTTTGTAGGCCTGCACGATTAATCGATTTTAAACCGAAATCGCGATTTGAAAAAGTGTGATTTTCAAATGGCAAAAGCTGGAATTATTTTTATTACTACAATAGCGAGGGAGGCGAGCGTGAGTAATTAAAACGATCCAACTTACGTTACTTAAAAAGCAGACAACTGTTACAGCAGAACCCACAAGCCTCTATTTCACTACTATGGAGAAAATGAGAGCTCTAAACTCCATCTCTGTTTCTCTCTTTCACTGTTTCCCATTTGACCTGCTTGCATGAGGCAATGTTTCTTCCTCTCTCTCGGCTGTTATAGCGATACTTGTGGATCTACATACAGGAGTGTTGCTCTGCAGTGTGAGTTTTCTCCACCGCGTCTAACGCGGATCAGCTCCGATATCTGCGCATTATAGACTGTAAGGGTGGCCATCTGACCGTATCCACGTCACACATTGGTAGGCCCACATGGAATCTGTGCGCGAAGAAATTCGCAGATTTCTGCAGATTATTAGTCCGTCATTAAGTCTTTTTATTTACTTGTATAAAGTGTGTACATTTATATTTATTCAGTTTTTTAATTAATTTCAGTGATAATATTGACTAATATGAAAATGTTCATATGATTTATATAATATACAGTTTGTAAAGTCTTATTTTCCGTCTTTTAGTAGATATATTATATGAGAGACTGTATAAAGTATAAAATAAGTGAATATAATTGGGTTTGCATTGTAAACATTAAATAAAAGTTTAAAAGGTATTATTTTCTTATTTTATATATTACGTTTTTAAGTTACGATACTCCCAAAATCATTCTTCATAAATCCACAGATTCTTTACAAAATTCTGCACTGAAATATCAAAAAATGTCCGTATATTCTGTCTGGCCCCACTCATTGGTGAATAACGACAGAGCCGCGCTGACTGTTAGAGCCAATCACAGCCCTTTCTGTTGAGCACGTGAACACAATGACCAATCACAGGTGTTTAAGAACTCACTCAACAACACTCAAAAAGCAAGCAGGATAATATTTACATTTGTTTATTTGCTATAAATGCTCATGTTGTTCTGTGCATGTACTTAAGTTTGGTTTGATACATTCAAAGAGTGTTTTCTTTGAGCAGGTAAAATTAAAGGTACAGTTCTTACAGTTGAAGTCAGAATTATTAGCCCCCTTAAATTATTGTCCCCCTGTGTATTTTTTTTCCCCAATTTCTGTTTAATGGAGAGAATATTTTTTCAACACATTTTTCCAACACATTTCTAATCATAATAGTTTTAATAACTCATTTCTAATAACTGATTTATTTTATCTTTGCCATGATGACAGTAAATAATATTTGACTAGATATTTTTCAAGACACTTCTATACAGCTTAAAGTGACATTTAAAGGCTTAACTAGGTTAATTTGGTTAACTAGGCAGGTTAGAGAAATTAGGCAAGTTATTGTATAACGATGGTTTGTTTTGTAGATATCAAAAAAATATATAGCTTAAAGCGGCTAATAATTTTGATCCTAAAATGGTTTTTAAAAAATTAAAAACTGCTTTTATTCTAGCCAAAATAAAACAAATAAGACTTTCTCCAGGAGAAAAAATAATATCAGACATACTGTGAAAATTTCCTTGCATTTGGGAAATATCTAAAAATGAAAAATAAATTCAAAGGGGGCTAACAATTCTGACTTCAACTGTATATCTGACAGTTTGTATTAAAGGAAAAAATTGTATTACAAATAATATATAAATATAAATATATTTATAAATTATACATTTTAATACAAGAATTCTTGTGCTGTGAAGTAAAATATAAAATAGTGTATGGAAATCATTGTCAATGTACTGTGAATGTCACAAAATCAAAATCAAAATGCAACACAATCTAAATGTAAAGGTTTTATCTGTCTATGTATAAGATTTTATACATCATTTATTAAATTGAATTTTAACTACTGTAGTTATTTTCTTAATTTGTCATGACAGCTGAAAACTTTGTTGGAAAAAAATGGTTTTAAATAAACAGTAGCATAGCACAGCATACTTTGATTATGATTGTCTTTCTTTAGTGCTATTAAAACCATTTCATCAAACCTGTGGCTCTTTTATGAAGTTATAGTAAGTCCCATATTTAACCGCAAATTTTAATTTTGATCATATAAATCGCAATTAGATATTTTTTTTCTCCAAATCGTGCAGCCCTACAACCTTTTTGTAAAGTGTTACTGGCTTTTGAATATTTATGACAAAAAATAATAACTATGTTGTAATCATTGTCAGTTAAGTTAGGGTTAGCTAACTCTAACTTCATTGACATCGATTACAATATAATATATATATATTTTTAGTCATAATAATTTAAAAGTCTTGTGATAAACCCCAGTAACACTGCAGGGTTTTTTTTTTCAATGAGTGCCCCATAAAGAATTAATATCTGAATTAGAGTTTCTTTGTTTGTAACGTTGAGAAGAAAAAACCTTATGGGTAACCCTGTTTTACAGTTACAGTAGTGTTTACAGGAAAGTACAGTAGGTGTATGAAGAGCGCAAGGTGGTGGAATGGTTGAATTCAAGCACTGGAGCTTGTCTTTTTTTGTGAGCGCTTTTGCAGTTTTTGCATGCCGTCTGCATCAGAAGTTCCATGAGTGGTGCGTGGGTGGGCCGCACGAGGCTCAAACTACGTCATTTACGACTTGAACACACTGCTGCAATGAAAAGCGAAGGGTTGGAATGCATTGTGCTGGATGTCTGCTTTAGTGTTTGGCAGGACTTTTCCGCATGTGCTTCGCTATAGCAGGATTCATTCAACCAAATGTTCAGCAGCTGCTTTTGCCACTGGAACATATGAATTATGTGCCTGCATCTCCACTTTTGCCTCATTTCTTCTATTTCCCACTGTGTTTGTCCTTTTAGGAATGACTGTGGCCTTTGAATGCACTCAACAGCTAATGACACATCCAGGGCTAAATACAGTTTCACCCACTGCTCCATTCAAACCTCTAATGTGCGCATATTACGCAGGCTGCGGCTTGGGTCACATAGTAATGTGCTAATCCAAATATTGGTTAACCATTGGAAGTACCTGCAAAACAAATAAAGAAAGGTATGATGACCGTCCATCTCAGGCCAGCTGGGGAAAATAAACACACTTACTCATTGTAAAAGACGGAGCTCTTCATATTGATTTTTCCCTCTTGTGAGGTATTTCATTCGAAGCTCGCTCTTTGTGAAATAAAGAGTACCGTACATCACACTGGACACACCGCAGCTGCAAGAACGGACTTAGAAAATAGTGTGACATTACCTCATATGGTGTTTTTGATGTGTAACGGGGTTTTTCTTTTTTTCTTTTTGGAGCTTATGTGGTGAAATATGTGGTGTATTCAGGATGCAGCCTGTCCAGCAAGGATATCCCATTTATTTAAGATACGCAATGTTCACTGATCATTGAATTAGAGAAAGCATAAGCATCTTGTTTATTTAAGATGCAAAATTTCAATGTCAACAATTACTTTATTAACTCTCCTATAATTAAACCGAGTTTTAGCATATTTTAATCCATTCAGCCGATCTTTGAGTCTGGCGGGAGCACACTTTAGCTTAGCTTAGCATAGATCATTGAATCAGATTAGACCGTTAGCATCTCGTTTATTTAAGATACACAATATCTCTGCAACGCTCTACCCAGCTTCATTCTTCAAATGGAAATACTGAACTGTTTACTGTTAATGTGTAAGACTTTCAGTTCCAATTGTGATATGTGGAGTTGAAAACTTTAAAAGACATAAGATATAAACTCAACCAGATGGATTTTGGTCATCAACTGTCTCAAGTAATGAAAAAATATTTGCAAACTTAAAGCAACACTCCACTTTTTTTGAAAATGGGCTTATTTTACAACTCCCCTATACAATAGACCAAGTACCATGTTTGTAAACATTCAGAATGCATGCGCAGCAAGGTTGCAGAAAAACACCGGGAGCGCTAGCATTTACAGGGAGTGAATGACATCCGATGCAGTACAGAGTTTGTTGTTGTCTTAGAAATACGTTATATTGATTACATATTATATATATTATTTACATAATGCTTTCAGCGTATTATAACGGCTTGTCACCCAGTGATAAGCACAGTGATTGGGCAAAATTAACGTTAAAGTGAGCAGCGTTGGTCTAACACAGTGGTTCTCAAGTCCAGTCCTCGGGCCTCCCTGCCCTGCACATTTTGTATGTCTTTCTTACTTAACACACCTGATTCAGATCATCAGCTCATTAAAAGTGAAATCCATGAACTGATCCTTGTGTGTCTAATAAGAGAGACACAAAATGTGCAGGGGGGGTGGGTGGACTGGAGTTGAGAACCACTGGTCTAACACATGGGTGACCAACCCTGTTCCTGGAGATCGATCTTCCTGCAGATTTCAGCTCCAACCCTGATCAAACACACCTGAACCAATTAATTAGAACCTGAGGAGCAATAATTACAGGATAATTACAGGCAGGTGTGTTTGATATGGGCTGCAACTGAAAACTGCAGGAAGGTCGATCTCCAGGAATAGGGTTGAGCACCCCTGGTCTAACAGGTCCATTTGCGATAGCACCCAATGGATATTGGATAAGACGAAATGGCCAAGCATCCCGCCCGAAATATACAACTATCTCATTGAAACTCCAAGTGATTTTACAAGAGAGAAGTTAAAGGCCTACAAGTCTTTGGATGCAAAAAATTTTGTTCTGTGTGGTCATGTGCAAAAAATTATGTTACATGATTACCAGATTCAAAACTTTGTAGTGCTAAAATCCGAGGTTCTGCCTAGCCAAGGAAAGACAAGGAAAAAAGATGAAGCTATACAAGGCCTGGGTAATCATCAACAAGCAACACAACTGCATTCTGACAGCGAACTGCACCTGTACGGCAGGGCATGTGAACTTACACTTTCACGTTTCATTCTTAGCAATCAAAGTCCGCAGTTTAATTAACCATATGTTTTGCTGAAATCATTGCTGGAATCAAAATGAGTAATGTGTATGGTTCAGCATAGCGTGAACTTACCTGATATGAAATGAGAACTGCGGAGTCGAGCATTTTTAATTAGGTCGTCACTTCATTCAGCTTTCTGTTAGCCAAAGATCTCTTCGGTTGGCATTAAAAGCAGTGTGGTGTATGGTAAAAGTTAAGTTTTCTATTTTAAGTTTTCAAATTTGGCATCCTACCACACAACACCACATGTTTGCTATTGCGACCGGTCTCTTTTTGCAACCAGGAACCCGTGTGACGTCATGTGGGACGTAGGTTGGTAAATGTCTATTAAACTGAGTTTTACCGTTTTTTTTGTCCATTCAGCCGATCATTGAGACTGGTCGGAGCACACTTTAGCTTAGCTTAGCATAGATCATTGAATCAGATTAGACAGTTAGCATCTTGTTTATTTAAGATTCACAATTTTTCTGCAATGCTCTATCTTGCTTCATTTTCAAATCGAAGTACAGAACGGTTTTCTGTTAATGTGTAAGACTTCTGGTTCCAATTGTGAGATGTGAAGTCAGAATTGCAAAAGCTGTCAAGTTACTTACAGCACACATTATTAAAATACATAAAATCATCATTTTGGAGTATCTGTATTCAAGTCGGTGTTCGAAGCCAAAAGCAATTTGCAGCACAGTAACTATGTGCACAAACACTCGAAACGCTTCTGAAATGATCGATGCTTTGAATTAGGGATGTGCACGATCATTCGATTAATCGATTAATCGAACGCATCAGCGACGATCGAGCATGAAAACGATGATCGATTGGCTCTAAAATAAATTACTTTAAATCTTTCTGATTGGTTATGCTGGTATTTGGGCGGTAGTTTGATATTTGATTGGTTATGGCTGCAGGGAGTTGCGGTCCAGAGAGACCTGAGCGCAGATGGAGTATAGGGGCTCACACACCAGAAGCGCCGCGCCGCGCCACGCAGCGCATTTCAGAATTCTAAACTAGGTATCAGGGTACACAGCGGTGCCCAGCCACGACTCAGGACACTTCATATTTCTGCCGCGCCACAGAGCACCATCTGAATAGTTTCATTTTAAATACCATGCGAATGTGCGCGTCTGGTGTGTGATGCTTTCAGCTGTCATGTGCGCGCCGTGTCAGACAATCTTTTCGGCGAGGACTAGCCTATGGCACACGAGTGATGATGTTTCACCGGATGACACCAAAATCGAAAGCTACTTCATGGAGCCATGCATCGCTCTAAACCCGGATCCTTTATTGTGGTGCAAGTAAATGAGTCTCGATCTGCAAGGCTAAGCGCCTTTGCCCAGTGGTACCTGGCTGTTCCTGCAACTTCTCTGCCTTCTGAGCGCCTTTTTTCCACCGCCGTCTAATTGAAAATAAACTTCGCACTCGGCTTTCATCGGAGCATGTAGACCGACTGATCTTTTTGAAAAAAACATGTAGTCCTTCCTTGTGTTAAGTTTTATTAGCCATGCATGATCAAATATTCAGGCTGTTTTTGTTTTAAGTTTAAGCAGCATAGTTAAATTAGTCCGGCTTTATTTTATTTATCTCCACTGACTGATCACTTTGAAGTAAATGTTATTTTACCCAATTTTTAAGTTTTATAGATGTGGTAAAAAATATTCAGGCTATTTTTATTTTAAGTTTACGCAGCCAAATTATGCTAGCTTCTAATTTTAATTAGGCTATGTGCTAGAGATGCGCGGATCAGCTGAAATGTCACCCGAATCCGGTCCTTCATTCTAATCATCCGCTCGCCACCCGCCCACACATTTTATTTTATTTTATATTTGGATATATATATCCACTCCCGAGCCCGCACCCGATCGACATAATAATTCTAATTCTTTGTTTTAAGCATGATGATAGGTTACTGTGGATCGTTCGTTATTAACAGCAGATTCAGCTTTTACATATGGAAAAAGAGAACAAAAACGGTGTCACTTCAGCCTAAACAGCAGCTATGTTATGTTATGTTTATAGGCTATGTTATGTTTAATTGGTCTTTTTCTTTGCATTGTGCTTGGGCGTCTCATCTTTACATTCTGCGAAGTCCACTCTCTGTTTTTTGCTGGTCAACTGCTATGACCCACCCGCAATTAATCATAATGTATTTTTTTATTACCCGACCCGCGGATTATCTGCAGCGCCCGCGGATAGCCTATATCGCCCTCCGCGCATCACTGTGCTACTTAACAGCCGTTTGGTTAAGTTTTGGTGAAACTTTTTTTTTGCAAACCTTTTACAAAAATAAAAACCTTTTTGATCCACGTCTGTTGTGATGCTGCTGAAGTAAAATATTGTTTTGGTAAAAATGTCAGTTGAATAAAATAACTGAAATGCAGAGTATCATGTGTTTTATTGTTGTTGTCAACAATATAGAAAAAGGTAGATTATAGTTTTAAAAACGGATCCAAAATATTTATAGTATTAATAAGACACATATTGAAGGGGATAATACTGTAAAATAACTTTGGTTTCTTTTTTCTGCGCGGCTTCCGCTGCCGTTGTTTTAAAGCGCCCTGCAACGGGAGAACCGCATCCACTTTCTGGTTGGCATGTAGTTCAAGCTCACATGCATTTTGTGTAGATAAACACAATTTGTAATATAATATTTTCATATTGTGTCTCTAGGCTTTATGATTAATTTTATTTACAATGCCTCATGTAGAAAACCTACATGCTTCACGTCTGTGGCGATTCGAATGGCACCCCTGCGAATGGCGAACCACCTGCTTTTAGAAATGTACTTAGAAATAAAATAATAATTATTATTATTATTATTATTATTGTACAATTATTATTCTAAATAAATAACAGAAATCAATCCAAAACGTAACTGGAAAAAATGTTGACACAGCTGGAGAAGCTAAGATCGCAAAAAATCTTTTGCTTGAATATTAAAGTAAATTCTATAGAATAAAAAGAATATATATTTTATGTAATTATCTGTAGTCTTAGACCCGACTCATGGCTGAGAATTAATGTTATTAAGTCTTACCTCCCTGATTCATCATCTCTGCTTTCTGCTTCATAGCCATATAGTCAAAATAAGATCATCATCGTATAATAACTTTAGTTTTGTCGACTTGCAAAGCTCGCTGCGCGCCGACACCTCTGCATTAAAGTTACTCCGGTTTCACAGTACATAAGCGGCGTGTATTTTACCGGCGTGCATGTAGCCTAAACAACCGGTAGGCCTATTCACACCGGGTGCAGTGCAGCGCGTGAGGCGCGCGGGAATGGTTTTCTACACGCATGCATGCATCAGTTTGCTTTCACCACCGTTGTTTCGGTTGCACATAGACAATAACAAACTTGCACATGCAAAATACGCCAAATGTGAATGGCCTCTAACGTCTTTATTCTGGGATTACTACTTTAAATTAATACACTTGCATGAAGTAAATCGCAACTCAAAGCTTGTACTGGGGCTCGTTTTTTTCGCACCGTCTCCCCGTGCCACCCAGATGCCGCTATGGGCATCGACCATATTGCCCATGCCTAAATACGCCACTTGTTACACTTCTTTAAACATTTACTGTGTTAACCAATATTGATGACCTTAGTCGCGTGACCTCTGTGTTTCGAATCACCTTAGTCATGTGACCTGGGTGTTTCGAATTATCTTAGTCACGTGACCTGGGTGTTTCGAATCACCTTAGTTACGTGACCTGGGTGTTTCGAATCACCTTAGTCACGTGACCTCTGTGTTTCGAATCACCTTAGTCACGTGACCTCTGTGTTTCGAATCACCTTAGTCATGTGACCTGGGTGTTTCAAATCACCCCAGTCACGTGACCTGTGTGTTTCGAATAACCTTAGTCACGTGACCTGTGTGTTTCGAATCCCCTTAGTCACGTGACCTGGGTGTTTCGAATCACCTTAGTCACGTGACCTCTGTGTTTCGAATCACCTTAGTCACGTGACCTCTGTGTTTCAAATCACCTTAGTCATGTGACCTGGGTGTTTCAAATCACCTTAGTCACGTGACCTGTGTGTTTCGAATCATGATTCGGTGCAGTGTTTTGAAACACTTGCACTTCGGGATCTCGACACTGTGTTGAAACATCAGTTTTTATGTCTGCCATCCCTATTTGACCGTTGCCTGCCTGACTACTACTCTTAATAAACTGCATGTGGATCCTCACCTCTCTTGTTCCAGACCCAAGCTGTAGCAGACGCAAAAGATACAATATTACAAATTTCTAAACTTTCATCAATACAACCAACAGCCTTGCAACCAGGGAGACATTTGCGAGAGACAATTCAGTACATATTCACTTTGACTGTTGATCCTGAACCGTATCTATTTGAACCAGAATACACTGAAGATGAGCTTTTTATTAAAATACATAAAATCATCATTTTGGTGTATTTGTATTCAAGTTGGGATTCGAACCCAAAAGCCATTTGCAGCACAGTAACTATGTGCACAAACACGATCTACTAGGCTATATGAGACAGAGTTTTATTCTTCCCTGTCAGTCAAATGCAGATTCGCCAGGTCTCGAAATGCTTCTGAAATTATGAATGCTTTGAATCGCTTTAGTCACGTGACCTGGTGTTTCGAAACACTTTAGTCATGTGACCTAGGTGTTTCGAATCACCTTAGTCACGTAACCCGGGTGTTTCAGATCCTGATTCAGTGCCGTGTTTCGAAACACTTGCACTTCGGGATCACGACTGTGTCGAAACATCTGTTTCACGTCAGCCATCCCTATTTGACCATTGTCTGCCTGACTACTACTCTTAATAAACTGCATGTGGATCCTCACCTCTCTTGTTCCAGACCCTTCTGTGACAAGCTGTAGCAGACGCAAAATATATTACAAATTTCCAAACTTTCATCAATTTAACCAACACCCTTGCAACTAGGGAGACATTTGCGAGAGACAATTCAGTACATATTTATTTTGACTTTTGATCCTGAACCGTATCTATTTAACCGGAATACACTGCAGATGAGCTTTTTGAAACATGAAAGGCAAGAAATAAAAAAGTGCAATGTTCCTTTAAGGAATTCTTTTCAAGAACCTTATTTCTATCGATTTATTTCTTCTTCATCACGAAATCTAGCTTGACATTTCTTGACTTCACACGAGCATAAAACCCCTCAGAAACTGGTTTGAACTGGATTTTCGCTGACGACTCTTGCTGGTGGCATCAGATGGAAGAGTGTCACTGCCCTCATCGAATCTCTGGCACGGCATTATTAGTAGCTGCTCTGTTTTTTGGAGTCACAGCCATGGAGCTGAACAGTTAAGGGTGAAGGTGTTGCCAAAAGCTTCTGAGCTGTTGACAAGGCAGCCTTTCATCTGGCTCACTTGTATCTTATGACGGCATCAATCACAGACTGGCTGCTCTGAGGCAGGTTGGGTCCACGCCACCGGTAGTTTGGTGTTAGATTTCTGTTGACGGATGCCAGCAGTTTGGCCTCAGAGCGGCACACTGGATATACATCATGGCATATGCAGCTTAACCTGCCTGCAGTCGTGAACCGGTGCACATTAGTTCTGGGTTATTTGAGGCGACTCCAGACACACAGAGCAAAAGCATTACTGCTCCCTCAACACTAGTAATGCTCTGACGGTCCATAATGAATAATAGTAAATGGCAAACTTCTACAGTCGTTTTTTTTTTTTTTTGAGTAATGAATGGGAAGAATCAACATGATGTTGTGTTCAACATGGTCAAGGCATTTCTCCTTATGCAATTTTTTTTATTTATTTTATGACTTGAAAAGCTTATTAGGTTATTATTATTATCATGATTATTGTTGTTATTTTTATTATTGGTATTAGTAGTAGTAGTAGTCATCTTCGTCATTGTTGTAGTTGTAATGGTAGTCATAGTCGTAGTAGTAGTCGTAGTATAGTAGTAGTTATTGTTGAGTCTAGTTGAGTAGTAGTCGTTTAGTTGTTGTTGTAGTAGTAGTGGTAGTAGTTATTGTTGTAGTAGTTGTGGTTGTTGTAGTTGTGGGTTTTTTAGTAGTAGTAGTAGTAGTAGTAGAAGTAGTTGGTGTTGTTGTTGTTTTTGTTGTAGTAGTAGTAGTAGTTGTTGTAGTAGTAGTTGTATTTGTAGTAGTTGTGGTTGTAGTTGTGGTTGTTTTGGTAGGAATAGTTGTAGTATTAGTAGTAGTAGTAGTAGTAGCTGTATTTGTGGTTGTAGCAGTTTAGTTGTAGTAGTTTAGCAGTAGTTGTTGTAGTAGTTGTGGTTGTAGTAGTAGTAGTAGTTGGTGATGTTGTTTTTGTTGTTGTTGTTGTAGTTTAGTAGTAGTAGTAGTTGTAGTAGTAGTAGTAATAATTGTATTTGTAGTAGTTGTTGTTGTTGTAGTTGACGTTATAGTAGTAATTGTATTTGTAGTAGTAGTTGTTGTTGTTGTTGTAGTTGTAGAAGTAGTTGTATTTGTAGTAGTTGGGGTATTAGTAGTAGTTGTTGTAGTTGTAGAAGTAGTTGTATTTGTAGTTGTTGTGGTAGTTGTTGTAGTAGTAGTAGTAGTAGTTGTTGTATTTGTAGTAGTAGTTGTGGTTGTAGTAGTAGTTGTTGTAGTTGTAGTAGTAGTTGTTGTTGTTGTTGTTGTAGTTGTATTTGTAATAGTTGTAGTTGTAGTAGTAGTTGTGGTTGTAGTAGTAGTTGTTGTTGTAATGGTTGTAGTTGTAGTAGTAGTTGTTGCTGTTGTTGTAGTAGTAGTAGTTGTGGTTGTTGTTGTTGTTGTAGTAGTTGTGGTTGTAGTAGTAGTTGTTGTTGTTGTAGTAGTTGTATTTGTAATAGTTGTAGTAGTAGTAGTAGCAGCAGCAGTAGTAGTAGTTGTTGTTGTATGTTTATTTATTTGACTTATGGTAATTTTAAACCATAGCATAAAACATATAATGAACCATAAACTCTAAATAATTTAATTTCAAGAGTATAAACAAATAAAATTAGGTACCAGCTATTAATTTGCACTATTGGTAGGTTTTTGTTTTTCTATAAATAACAGAATTTGACAAGTATTTAGTTATATTTATAACTTCTGCAGTTTTGACAAAATAAAAGACATTGTTTTCTTATTAAGGTGAAAAATGAAACTTGATAAAACAAATGATTTTGTTCATTCATTCATTCATTCATTCATTCATTCATGTATACATACATGTGTTTATTAATTTATTTATGCATTTATTAATTTAGTCATTTATTTGGTTATTTAAATGTTGGTATTGTATGTGGGAATACAACTTTTTTATTATTATTTGTATTATTATATTATTTGTTTTTTATATAATATTATTTTCTAGTAATAAATATTACATAAAAAATATAGTTTTAAATAATAATAATAAATAATAATAATTCAAAACAAATACAAACCTAAAAATGTGTCTGAATGAGAATCATTAAATTAGCAGGTATTGGTAAACTAACGTTTCTCATAAATGAAATGATGTATTATATATGTTTAACGTTTAATGGTGCTGCATGATGTCAGACCAAGAGAATAGATAACCATTATTAAATTTTGATAATTAAAAACTTTTTTTCCTTATCATTTGTTTTATTTTGCCACCAAATATATCCATACATTTATTTTAGTTTTAGTTTTAATTCGTTTTATTTTTAATTGTCATCTGATCTAGTTTCAAGGAGTCTTTCAGACATAATCTGATAAAAATCGCACTTTTGCAATAAAAAAAAATCATCAGATCAGTAACTTTTCCTCCCTCACATTAAAACATTGAAAGCACTTAACTGGACACACATGCAGAGTTTATAAGACACTGACAGCTTAGATTCACTGATGTGTGGAACTTCTGTGTTCACTCTCTTTAAAGCGCCTATGACTAATAACGTCACAGTCCATGCAAGAAAAACATGAAGAACGAAGCGTACCATAGGTGGAAATGCACCGCAGCATTGAGCCTACGTGTTTCACTGTGTTTCTTGAGCCCAGAGGACAAAGAGCTCCTTTATGGCACCTGCTGGTTTTCCTTCAGGGTGAGGTATGTGTGATGGAGTTTATTCGCTCTTCTGCAGGTCCTGTGGTCTGGCGTGGGTTTTGGACACAGTCCGTCTGACAGAAGGCCGTATACTTCCTCCAGGACACATTCGCCTTTGCAATGCCACGCTCTGTAAATTTAGATTCTAACATTAGTGTAGAAATCTTTATACTGTGTTTATTTGTAATATATTTTGAATCCATTCAGCCGATCTCTGGGTCTATTAGGAGCACTTTTAGCTTAGCATAGCATAGATGATTGAATCGGATTAGACCATTAGCATCTCACTGAAAAATTACCAAAAATTTTTGATAATTTTCCTATTTAACCTCTTTTGTGTTTACATAATGTACTAAGACCAACAGAAGATTAGAAGTTCTATTTTCTAGACCAATATGGTTAGGAACTATACTCTCATACTGGCATTATAATCAAAACAAATGTACATCAATATAACCAACATGACCACACTCTTCAACAAAGTTCTTTGGAAGAGGCAGTCAGTCTGACAGAAGGCCGTACACTTCCTCCAGGACACATTCGCCTTTGCAATGCCATGCTCTGTAAATTTATGGCGTACTCACACTGTGCTATCCCAACCATGCCCAGGCCCGTTTCCCGGATCGTTTGAGAAGTGTGAGTTCTCTGAATCGGGTTCAGGCACGGTTCACTTGGCCGGCCCTGGCCCGGTTGGAAGAGGTGAACCTGCTAATTCCTGCAGCACGAGGGCTTTATGATGGTTTATGAGCGTTAAAAGTGGCTGATCTGTTCAGCGAAATATTTGACTGCGTATCACCGCATATCAAACAACTTAAACGATATAACTAAAGAAATCTCCACTGTACTGAGCGAGAGAACTTACTGAACAGCACATCATCAATGACGTAAGCGTGCCCAGGCCTGAATGTAATGTGAGTGCGGGCCGTCAGGGGAGACGGGAGGGGGGGAAAAGCATGCTTTGGCCAGGATCAAGGCAACGGTACATAGTGTGAGTACACCCTTAGATGCAGCATTGGTGTAGTAATGACTTATCGCTATATTGTGTTAAGTTGTTACATATTTTGAATCCATTTAGCTGATCTCCGCATCTGGCATTATTGAATCGGATTAGACCATTAGCATTTCGCTCAAAAATGACCGAAATGTTTTGATAATTTTCCTATTCTCATTCTGGCATAATAAAAAACATAACCAACATGACCACCTTTTTGGAAAAGGAGCGTTCTTTGGAAACGTGGGTTTTTACACTTCCTCCAGGACACATTCACCTTTGCAATGCTCTGCCATGCTCTGTAAATTTAGATGCAAAACAGGAAGTGCATTTTCAGATGTCAATTTTAGATTACACAAGCAAACAGTTTTTTTTTTTTCTTAATGACATGCTCAGATGAATTGTTCACCACAAAACTAGCAATGTGAGCTAACAACATCAATATAATTAGTTTTCATTCATGTTTACTTTAAGTAAGAATTTGCCACAGGTATGAATAATTTCGTGCTTGACTGTACTCTGTATCCTAACAACAACACTGGCTTCATTCTCCAGGTTTATTAAATATGTTCTATTATACTTCAACTAAATGTAAATGTTGTCATTATAAATACTGAATAGCAAAAATCACCTTTGAAGATTGTTTTTAGAAATTATATTATATATTCTTTCACCTTAACTTGCCAGTTGAGTGTTAAATGAATCCAGTTCATGTTCAGCCAAATTAATGTAATGCAGGATAAATAAACTTGAACTGTATAGTACTGTATTCATTTGACCAATATTGGTATGTGTAATGTTTTTGTTAAAATTGGCCAAAAAAACAAGTCCTATTGGTGTATTCCTAGTTATAACAATTTAACTTTGACCTTCTGAGATAAACGAACAATATTTTTCTGATAGCAAAGCTCCTCCTTCACAACTGTCTATGTAAAGATTGCCTTTTCTCAAAACAGTCCACAAAAAAAAAATTATAAAAATAATAAAACCATTAACATAATTATAAATAAATACAAACCAAAAAATATGTCTGAATGAGATTCATATTAAATTAGGTAAAATGTTTCTCATGAATGAAATTATTTATTATATATGTTTGATGTTTAATGGTGGTGGGATGGTTAGATGTCAAACCAATAAAATAGATCCTCATTATTTGATTTGAGTAATTTTAAACTTTTTTTTTCTTAACGTTTTATAATTATATCAATATAACTTTAACCTTTTGAGATAAACAAACAATATTTTCTGATAGTAAAGCGTATTTAGTAAAGAGTAAAGCCTTTCTTAGTAAAGCCTTTTATCAAAATAGTCCAGTTATTAGCAGGCCATTCCTTCTAAAACACCCTGGAGGGTAAAATGCCTTTGCTGAAGGGCACAATGGTGAATTGATTGTTTGCCCCTGGTCAAGCTCAAACCTTCTGATTACCAAGCCTGACCTTGACCTAAACCAAACCACCACAATACTGACGCTGCCATATTCTGCAAAATGTATTATTAAGACAGTATCCATGTCGTTGCATGTGAGACATTGCATCTCTCCTGCAGTTAATAAATAAGCATTGATGTTTGTGGGTTAGGTATACAGTTGAAGTCAGAAGTATTAGCCCCCCTGTATATTTTTCCGCCAATTTCTGTTTAACGAAGAGAAGATATTTTTTCAACACATTTCTGAACAGTTTTACTAACTCATTTCTAATAACTGATTTATTTTATCTTTGTCATGATGACAGTAAATAATATTTTACTAGATATTTTTCAAGACACTACTATTAAAGTACAATTTAAAGGCTTATCTAGGTTAATCAGGTTAATTAGGCGAGTTAGGGTAATTAGGTAAGTCATTGTATAATGATGGCTTGTTCTCTAGACTGTCGAGAAAAAAAAATTGCTTAAGGGAGCTAATAATATTGACCTTTAAAATGGTTTTTAAAAAAATTAAAAACTGCTTTTATTCTATCTGAAATAAAACAAATAAGACTTTCTCCAGAAGAAAAATATTATAGGAAATACTGTGAAAATTTTCTTGCTCTGTCAAACATAATTTGGGAAATATTCCCAAATAAAATCACAGGAGGGCTAATAATTTTAACTTTAACTGTGTGTATATTTGAATGTCATATTGACAGTTTTTTCTTCTTCTCTTCTCAGCAGTGGTCGCTTTGAGATACTCGGCGGGGGGAGTCTGCGGATCTTCAATCTCACAGAGGAGGATGCCGGGGTGTACAACTGTCTAGCAGAAAACACCAATGGGTCCATTGAGGCCCAGGCTGAGCTCACGCTGAAGGGTGAGATTAAACCTTACCACTAAAACCCTAGTCGATTGATTGTCACGTCACACTGTAAAGCTCTTTCCTCTAGTGCTGTTCAAAGGAAAGGGTCTGCACATTGAACCGGCAAATTGTATATTTGTTTTTTCATGTTCGTTATCCTAAAAATTTGTCATGCACAGATAATCCTTGCACACGAGTTTGATGCTTATTAATTAATCCACTGCAGAAACAATCACAAAACAATACAGTAAGAGGTCTTCAAGCAGTGCAGATAATTCTTTTCTTTAAAAGATGGAGAGAATTTTGTGTATTATTATTATTATTATTAATATTATTATTATTATGGCTTGTTTCCATTTAGCGGTTCGGTCAAGTACAATATGGTACACATTTATTTCTAATTACATTGTCAAAAGAATCGGATATTGAATTGTACCGTATCACTTTTTAGGAATCTTTCTTAAGGATACCTAACACAACAGTATGGTACTAAGTTAAGTTTATATATAAACAAATTTCGAGAGGATCACGTGCTAATGATTGACCATGGCGGTCCCTGCATTATCAATTACATGATATACCAATCAAATGAATTCGAACACATATACAGTTGAAACCAGAAGTTTACATACACTGTATAAAAAGGCACATAACCATTCTAAAAAAAGAGTCATATGTTAATGTGACTAAACTTTTTCTCTTTTAGGTAAGTTAGGATTATCACATTTGTTTCTGTTCTGCTTAATAGCAGAATAATGAGAGAGATTTTTGAGAAATTGTTCTAACTTTTCTTGAAAGTCAAGTTTACATACAATAAGATTATTATGCCTCTGAAAAAGCTCAGATGATGGTGTCAAGGTTTTGGAAGTTTCTGATTGGCTAATTGACAACATTTGAGTTAATTGGAGGCACAACTGTAGAATAGTATTTAAGGAAAACCTCAAACACACTGCTTACTTGTGTGACAACAGGGGAAAATCAACAAGCCAGAATCAACAAAAAAGCCAGATTACAATTTGCTAAATTACACTGTGAAAAAGAATAACTTTTGGAGACATGTCCTGTGGTCTGATGGAACTAAGATTGAACTGTTTGGCCATAATGACCAGTGTTACATTTGGAGGACAAAGGGGAAAGCTTACAAGCCTAGGAACACCATCCCAACTGTGAAGTATGGGGGAGGCAGCATCATGTTGTGTGGCTGTTTTTCTGCAGGAGGGACTGGTCCATTTCACAGCATAGATGGCATCATGAAGAAAGAACAAAATGTACAAATACTGAAGCAGCATCTCAAGACATCAGCCAGGAAATTAAAACTTGGCCACAAATGAGTCTTCCAAGCAGACCATGACCCTAAGCATACTGCCAAATTAGTTAAAATGTGCTTTAAGGACAACAGAGTGAATGTTTTGGAGTGGCCATCACAAAGCCCTGACTCAATCCTATAGAAAATTTGTGGGCAGAGTTGAAAAAGCTTGTGCGAGCAAGACAGCCTACAAATCTGACTCAGTTACACCAATTCTGTCAGGAGGAATGGGCCAGAATTCCTTCAAACTATTGTGAGAAGCTTGTGGAAGGATACCCAAAACATTTGATTAAAGTTATACAGTTTAAAAGCAAAGCTAAAAAAAATACCAAGGAAATGTATGTAAACTTTTGACTGTCTAGAAATTAATAAAAATCTTTCTCCAAAAAAAACATTCTCTCTATATTCTGACATTCAGCAAATGTAGATCATTTAGGTAATCCTAACAGACCTAAAATAGTAAACGTTTAGTATGATTTACCGTCAGACATTTAAAAAAAAAATGGTTATGTTCCTTTATTTAGAGTGTTTGTAAACTTCTGGTTTCAACTCTACATGTTTTAACATTGTACTTAGGGTAATTACATCTTTAATTACACTGTTGACCATCCCTTACTCCTAAACCCTTACCCTACCCATACCCCCAAACCTGTTCCTAACCCTACCCATATCCCACCTCAAGAGCACCAGAAGTGTTCTGCAATACATTATGAACACACTAAGTACTTTATATTTATTGTTTGATGCAAGTACACAGCAGTTAAGGCCACCTAATATAAATTGGGACCCACATCTCAAAATACCTCCTACCAATATGAAAACATCAACCAATAGGAATCTGTGTATGAACGTTTTGCGTAAATGTGACTGATGAATTTAGATGAAAATCCCAGCCGTTTTCTCTGTGACATTTCATTCAATATTTCGATTTCATCATGTTTCAGACATGTTTACAGTACAGTGTTCTGTGTAATTGCTCATGCTACAGCATTTGAGATTTACACTAGAGCGCGTGAGGTGTGATTGTGCGATGATGAAAGGGACGTGAGATGGTTCAGACAGGTGTGAAATCGCATTGAATCTGGACTGCGGATTTCATGCAGATATGTGGTGTGTAATGAGCTTTGGCCATCTGTCTGTCTGCCGAGAATTGATCCTGCACTGTGACGAGATGAAAAGATGAGAGAAACTGGGGGGGGTCAAAACAGACCCTTGTGGGTGGCAGAGGTATTGTGTGGGAGCGATGGTGCAGTCAAAGCCAAGAGCTCACACAAGAGGTGCAATGCCAAAGTCAAAGCCAATCCAAGCCACTGTCAAACACACTCTTTACTGCTAACATTGGCTCTTGGCCGATCATTGTGCATTGTTTCAAGAAAAGTTGGGTTTTAGCGTTTTAGATTTTGTCTTGAATGTGAGGGTAAAAAGCGATTTTCACAGCAATAAGATGTGTTTTGGTTGATCGGATTACATGTAGATGAGATAGACACGTTCATGTTTAGACCTAGTATTTAAATGTCTTTTTTTGAATATTTTCATGTGAATTAGGCTAATATAACAACACAATATTTTACATTCTCCGGTTCTTTGGTGAATACTTTTACCATTAAAAATGCAAAGTAAATGTTAAGTAGTAAAATAATTTACATAAACATTATTAACTGAATGATTTAATTAAATATATACACTCTCCGGCCACTTTATTAGGCATACCTCACTCGTACCGGGTTGGACACCTTTTGCATTCAGAACTGCCTTAATTCCTCATGGCATAGATTCAACAAGGTACTGGAAATATTCCTCAGAGATTTTGGTCCATATTGGCATGATAGCATCACACAGTTGCTGCAGATTTGTCAGCTGCACATCCATGATGCAACTCTCCTGTTCCAGCACATCTCAAAGGTGCTCTGTTGGATTGAGTCTGGTGACTGTGGAGGCCATTTGAGTACAGTGAACTCATTGTCATGGTCAAGAAACCAGTCTGAGATGATTCACGCTTTATGACATGGCACGCTATCCTGCTGGAAGTAGCCATCAAAAGGTCAGCAACAATACTCAGGTAAGCTGTGGCATTGACACGATGCTCAATTGGTACTAATGGACCCAAAGTGTGCCAAGGAAATATGCCTCACACCATTACACCAACACCACCAGCCTAAACCATTGATACAAGGCAGGATGGATCCATGCTTTCATGTTGTTGATGCCAAATTCTGACTCTGCCACCCGAATGTTGCAGCAGAAATCGAGACTCATCAGACCAGGCAACGCTTTTCCAGTATTGTTCAATTTTGGTGAGCCTGTATGAATTGTAGGCTCAGTTCCCTGTTCTTAGCCGACAGGAGTGGCACCCTGTGTGGTCTTCTGCTGCTGTAGCCCATCCGCCTCAAGTTTGGAAGTGTTGTGTGTTCAGAGATGCTCTTCTGGATACCTCGGTTGTAACAAGTGGTTATTTGAGTTACTGTTGTCTTTCTATCAGCTTGAACCAGTCTGGCCATTCTCCTCTGACCTCTGGCATCAACAAGGCATTTGCGCCCACAGAACTGCCGCTCAATGGATATTTCTTCTTTTTCAAACCATTCTCTGTAAAATTGTAGAGAGTATTGTGTGTGAAAATCTCAGTAGATCAGCAGTTTCTGCAATACCCTGACCAGCCTGTCTGGCACCAACAACCATGCCTTGTTTAAAGTCACTTAAATCACCTTTCTTCCCCATTCTGATTCTCAGTTTGAACTGCAGCAGATCGTCTTGACCATGTCAACATGAGTTGTTGCCATGTGATTGGCTGATTAGAAATTTGTGTTAACGAGCAGTTGGACAGGTGTACCTATTAAAGTGGCCGGCTAGTGTACGTACATATGCAGAGGTTGGACATTGAACTGAAAACTGACTTTTTTTTGCATATAAGATCTCACGTTGTGTCAGTCATGCTTACAGAAAACCTTTGTACATAATAACTTCCAATTGGTTTTTATTTGTTGTCTTTTCACATTGGCAGCAGGCATTTTGTAATGTGTTTTGATGTGCACAGTTCAGAGCCACCATACAAACTAAAGCCCAAATCCAAAATTAGCAGTAACACGCCAATCTAGCATAAGTATTGGGTCTAGGGAATGCCATGATATTGCAGTCACTGATCCATCCCGATCCATTCCTATGCTTCACTCTATGTGTCTGGGTGATACGCTTCTTTGGGGCTTCTCCACACCATAACTCTCCCAAATGTGGGAACGACAGTGAAGGTGGACTCTTCAGAGAACAATACATGTTTCACATTGTCCACAGCCCAGGATTTTTCTGTGCTAATTTAACCTTCACACTCTGCCGCGGTCACACTAGAGTTTGAGCAAGCGAAATTCTGTCATATGGCGCTGTGGAAAGAGGAGGGATTAAACAAGATGATTAGACATTTTTAAAAAGCGAGTGATTGGTTCATATTTTACATTTCTGAACAGAGAGGTCATGTTTTAATCTTTGATTTGTCTTACGCAATCACTTGATGCGATTTCGCAGGTCAGAGTTCACCAAGCTTAAACTTTGCAACGCAGCAAACTGCAAAACTTGGCTCACGAGTCTGCCCCATTCGCATGCATATAAATGAAAGTCTATGGGCGAAAAGTTCAGTGTGATCATGGCTTTACTGGTGGAATATGCAATGATTGAAGATTGGCCACCAGTCTGGTCAAATTTAGCTATGAAACCTCCAACACTAAAGTGGCAAGTGTCTCAGCTCCTGTCCAATCGAACATAGGTAACAAACATTTCAAAACAGCACTTTTTTGTATGAGGTTTCACTGTTTGTCCACATGAAAACGCAGTGTCAGGTGACTGAAACCGAACCTTTCTGAAAACTCCAGCCATGGTGAAGATGATCCAAAATAATATCCTGTTCGTGTGGACGATACAACCAGAGTTTTCACCTCATGATGTTAGTGTGCACGCTGTTATGCCCTTTCTGATTGGCCAGTGCTGAGTTGCACACGTTTGCGGCAAACGCATCACATATTTTATGTAGTTCCCCCCGCTGGATGGCAATCCACCTCTGTTCTCACATTTGCATTGACCTGTATGCAATAAAAGTTCGGCATGCCCATAACATGCATCACAGTGCGTTTTTGAATGTGGATGGAGATTTTTTTTAAATACGAAAGTGGGGAAAACTCTGCTTATAAAAATGCCTGTATACGTGTGGACATGTGGATAATACGTATGTAAATTATCTAATTGAAGTGATACTAAAATAACACTGAACTTAATAGAAATATTATGTGTATTGGCACCAGATTTGTGTGAATAAATTAGATAAAAATGTGTAATATTTGTAACTCCATCCTAAACCCAGAACACCTAGCATAATAATACTTGCAAATATACCAAACAATGGGCTGTTTGCATGAAGGGAACTTCACTCCCAGGAATTACACTGGTAACACACAACCGCAAGTTCATTTGCTTACAAAATGAGTCTGGACACTAAAAATACATCTCAAAATAATAAACAGCTTTTTTTTTGCTGAATAATTCATGTAAGTGCTTTGACAAAAACTATGAAATTCACATTTGTGATTGTAAACCCTGAGGAGCGCTGGCCTTGTTTGCTTGTTTGTCAGAAGTCAGCATTATTTTACTGTGGTAATCAACATACTAACGCAATATTGACAGAGCAGGCTGTATTGAATCTGAAGCATTCATCTGTAGCTGTTTCGAATGTGAAATGTGAAATATAACTATTCCTGTCTCATTTGCTCAGATTTTAAATGTCAGCCAGCAGAACAGCTGTGAATACATTTTTATATCAGCTATTCAGCATGCAGAATTGTGCGCTAGTGTGATTGGTCAGGGAATTTCTCTGTTTTTGCAATACTGAGAAACACAGAATGCAGTTAAGCATTGGTAGATTGTCCTTTCAGTGCCTCACACAACATAAGAGAACACGTAGGGCTGGACGATACAGCAAATATAACATTATCACTATATAGTGTTTCATGTCATTCAGTATCGATAATTATTGAATATTTTTTACAATCCATTAAAGAATATTAGGATTTTTAAAATTTATTTAACCACTTTATCTTAATTTACCAGCGTTACTAAGGCAAATAGTTTAAGTAGTCGAAAACAAAATTTTTTACCAAAAATATCTCATCTCTTATGTCTTATAATAAAATAAACATAAACGTTAAAGAGACTCTTAAACTTGATAAATAAAATGTTACCAAGTGTGTGCAATGGTAAAGCGTAAACACTGAATAATCAAAGCAAACTTTAAAGGTTCAAGACACCCTGGAGTAATTTTTTTGAGATTTTAACAACAGCTAATATCATCTTCCGGGTTTAAAATAGTTTTTGGGGCGTGTTGGAATATCTAGCCAATTCCATGCGTGTCCAATAAAAAATAGGTCAGGAGAGGGTTTTCTTCAATGTCAAAAATATTAGTAATTTATTAGATACAAATGAATAATTCAATTAACAGAGCTCCGGGTTACACCAATGCAATGCAAGAATTACATTCAGGAGGTACGTAACAAACTTTTGTCTGTTTGTGCGTAAACTCTCTTTTGTCAATTCAGTGACTGCAGTTTCTGCCGTCCTTTGGCTGTTGCACCCAAACATACTTCCTCATTCTGCAACCCTTCTCTGTATACCAAAACTGAACAGATAAGTGCATCTTCAACATATTTCACAACTTCTACAAGCTCCTTTTATCCAGCTCCTTGAGACATGACTGGACTTCTTGTTAGACAGAAGTCCACTCCCGCACTATTTATTCTTATTCTGCTATTTCCCTCTTGTCAGCAGTTCCTTCTAAGAAGTATGCAACAGAGTAAGAAAGAAGAAGTATGTTTGGTTAATATATGAATCATACAAAAGAAAAAAGATTGATTAATCTGTTGTTAGTCTAAACATTTTTTTTCTACTAAAAATTAGAGACAAAAGTAAAAAAAAATTCCTTTTTCCCCACGGACGCTGATCTGCCTGTCCAGTGATGACGTGTCGGTTTCTCATTATTATTCATAGAGGAGTTTTCTTTTCCTATGAGAAGACCCTGCTGCTTAATTATTTATGAGAGCATGTGCTTTCCAATGGCAAGGCAGACCTGCCAAGTTGTGAGACCGCATCCGCGTTTTTTTTTTCATGATTCACGGGGTTTGTTGCATGTTTTTCTCACAATGCTGTCAGGGCCGATACAGCAAAGCTGTTGGTTTGCAGCAAGCATTTTTGTCGGGAGAGCTGTATGAGAATTGGAGAATGGCGGACTTTGTCTTTTATCAGTTGAGTTTGTTACCATTCAGACACATCACCTACATCCGTGCTGCTGTGTTCACCTATGTTTAAAATCCTCCAGACTACCTGCAGGGTTAATGGTTGGAATAGATAGGGCTAGAGACCTGCTGCACTGCTATCCACTGTGTCTGCATTCAGATCCGGGGATTGAGGAGGAGAGAAGACCTCCTCATTTACAGTGTTTTTATAAACACAATTATCTTTATGATGATATAACAAAATGTGGTTATGTGTATATGAAATTATGAATGACAAATGTAGCAGGACATTAAATTACTTACTGTTTATTTCTTTGCATTTTAACTTTGTAAACTATAAAATCATGGGTCTCCTCACGGTTTGTGTCTGATTTTGTACGCCAACTGACACTTGTTTGCTCCCCTCTTTCTCCCCTGCTCTGCTGGCCACACCCACTCCTCCCTCTGCTCACAGAGCTCCACACCAATCATAAAGCATTTTTGATAAAAAAAAAAAAGAGGTAGACTTGAACCAAAAGAGGGGGTTTCATGGCTCTTTAAGGTAGATCAATATCTGTAAGTTGTCAATAATAAATAATCAAACTTTCAAGTAAAGGAACCAACATTATTCTAATACACATTGCTACATTACAAACCGTGAAGTTGGATGACTACATTACACCCCATGCTAAAAAATCTTTTACAGTTGGTGCTAGTGGCTGGGATGCAGGAGAAAAACTTTTACCAACTAAAGAACAACCTAAAGGCTTAAATAAGATAGCTTAACCATCAATGAATGCTGGGTTCCACAAAATTCCTTCATGTTGTCCCAACACAAATCAATTAAGCTAACTTCATTGGTTTTACAAATTTAAATGGATTGAATATAAAACAATTAGGTTGTCTCAAAAAATCTTTATTATTATTTAGTTTCATTTTAAATAAGTAGTTTGAACAAGCAGTAAAAGTCATTTTTTGAGTGTAGTATCAAAATAAAAATTATTTTACAAATGCAAAGGTTTAATAACCTTGATGTATATGAATAGAAACAACAGCGTGTGTTAAGCTTCGACATTGTCTGGGATACAGCAGGAAACCTGAGACATGCTCATGAATGCGAGCGAGGCAGTGATAAGAGCCGTGTGGTCATTCGAGATGTTTTTATCATCTCTATAATCCCCACGCTGAATGTATAGGGAGCATAACCAGACTGTGAGCATGAAATGAATGATTTGGCTTTATCTTTAGCTTCTCTCGTGTTGTTTTCACAGCACAATTGAACTGTGTACTTTCTCAAAAGGTTCGATGGTGCTATTTTCTTTAGGACGAGAAAGGCTTAAAGGGATAATTCACCCAATGCTGAAAATTCTGTCGTGGTTTACTCGCCCTTCATTTCTTTTCTAAGCCTACTTGACTTTCTTTCTTCTGTTAAAACAAAAGAATACGTTTTAAGAAAGGTGGAAACCATTGACATAGACATCCATACATCTACTATGTACTAAGTCAGTCAACTTTCTTTGAAATATCTTCTTTTGTGATCAACCGAAGAAAGAAACTCATAAAGGTTTGGAACCACTTGAGGGTGAGTAAATGCAGTAGTAAGTGGATTTTCATTTTCATCAGAAGCAAAGTTCTCTGGATTTGTAATCTATATGAAATGATGGCAAGGTGCAGTGTGTCCCATTTGACCTCATGAATTCCCACCTCCACCATTCAAACACAAATCAGAAGCTGATCTGACAGAAGCCACTTGAGCGCCCACAAACTTGTAAACAAAGAGGTCGCTGTTGTTTTAGGAGAAGATTTGCCATCAGGAATAAATTGGTTATTACTTCAGAAGAGAAGCGCAATTGGACACTGTATTGTTCAGAGGATGATATTGGGTCACTCATAAGTAGGCCCACACGGAATCTGCGCACGCAGAATTCCGCAGATTTTTAGCCCATCATTAATTCTGTTTATTTACTTGAGTAAATGTGTGTAAATCTGAATTTATTCAGTTTTTAAATTACACATATTTCACAAATTAAGGTTTTAGTTATGAGACTCCTAAAATAATTCCGCAGAAATCCACAGATTTTTACCAAATTCTCCGCAGAAATTGCAAAAAACGTCCGCAGATTCCATCTGGCCCTACTCATAAGTTATTGATTCTTCGACGTCTGAAATTGCATACTTCCATACTATATAGTATGTTAAAAAAGCAGCATGTGCGCTAAGTAGTACTACTGTATATGTCCGAATTCGTAGTATTCGAAAAAACATTAGGCGAAAAGTGATCTGCTACTTTCTGAGAGATATGATGGACGCTATGCTATCCCATGATGCCACGTGAGAGAGTTCATGAGTGAAGTGAGCAACTGATGTGGGTAGGCCACAATAATTACAAAAGGCTTATGTAGTACATCCGAGTTCCATTTATACTACTCACATTCATACTATATAGACTGTACTTTTCTAACAGTCGTGTAGTAAATTCAAATGTAGTACCCACTCGAGTAGTAGGCGAATTTGGAGGCAGCCATAGTTTTGTTGACATTTGATTGACTTGAGAACAAGGCTGGTGATCTTACTTCCTTAGAGTGTGCATTAGCTTGAGCAACTTGGAAAAAACAAACATTGTTTTTGGTTAATCTGATGTTTTAAAAACACAATTTAAGAGACAGTTTTCAATTTTTGGAGGGATTCAAAATATTACATTTATAATCTGTGTGAACTGGAAGTTGCTGAGACTTTTATTTTAACTGAATGTTGACTAGTAGGTGGAGCTTTCTTTTTAAATATCATTCTCTCATAGCAAGCTAACGGCGTGGTGTGGTTAAGTTGCTATGGAAGCCATTAAGTTGACGTGAACAGAGAATGACAACCTCACCAAATGGAGAAGCAAATAGTCAGAATTTGATTGGATTATCAAACCCAAAGTGGATTAACTTGCATTAATTGTTTACCTTTAGAATAACAATGTGAGCTGGCAGAATAAACATTGTACATTTTTATTTCACGCCGACTTTCCCTATTCGAAGAATTGTGAGCTGCATTTGCATGCCTGAGAAACATTTCAAAATGGCCACCAAGTTAAGTGGCTTACCTGAAAGGGACTTTGTTATTAGTCACATTGAATCAGTAGGTGCGTCCCAAATCACATACTTATGCGCTATTCTGCACCATTTTTTAGTATAAATAGTGTAAGTAGTACGTTCACACTGAAAACTCTAAAAGTAATAAGTGCACTTTAATTACCTGGATGATGTGCTTATTTAATCATTAAAATGACGTGTGTAATGTTGGACACTTCACACACTCAACAGCCGCTGCTTTGCTCACATAGTGGAGCTATCGGGCGCTCATGGATTACTTTATTTATTTTGGATTGTGAAAGCAGTATTCTCCAACAAGTGTGGTTATAGCGCCTCCTGATGGTGAATGCGGTTATACCCATGGCAGGTATTAATTGGTAGCTAGGTCATTTATTTCACTAATATGGCATCCGTCAAAGTCGTCAGGGAAACGGTTTGAATATCCGCTTAGTTAAAAAAACGTTAGTGCTCCATTTGGGACGACATTACATACATATACTATGCTGTTGAGTGTGTAAGTGCATGGTGTGCCATTTGGGACGCAGTAAGTGAAAGCGATTAGATCTTCTGTTCATTTATGAAGCACTTTGGGAATTGGGGGGTTAGTGTTTTAACTGCATAAGAGTGCCCTTTGGTCTTCGGAGGAGATTTACTACTAATCACACAACCGTGCTTCCCTGACAAGATGTGCATTACAATTGCAGCATTTGCTTCAAATCTGTGTGAACCGGTGAGACTTTTATGTCAGTATGTATATTTTAGTTCAGAAACTGAATATTCAGTAGTGGGCGGGGCTGTGTTTTGCACATTATTCCCTTATAAAGCTATTAGTAAGTGGGCTGTGGTTGAGAATATTGCTATGTAGTTGCTATGGAAGCCATCAAGTTGACATCAATAGAACCACCACTTCAACCATGGAAGCAGACGGTCAGACTTTGATTGAAGATTACCATATTATTTTTTTTCAGTGGATTAACTTGACAGATTATTTATTCACCTTAAAGGTCAATAAGGTTAGTATCAGTATTATTAGTTTTTAAGATATCTATAAGCTTGTGCGCTCCAAAACCATGACAATTTGCATAAACAACTAATATCAATATGTAAAGCTTGTAGTTTGTCACTTGTAGTTTAGTTTAGCCAATCAAATGCTCTCTAGTATCTGACATGCCCCACCCCCCTACAAGACGCTTCTCATTTGCTTTTCATTTGATGCACTTGAGCTATTGGCTGTTTTTTTACAAAGGGGAGGAGCTACACTATGTCCCGCCCTCTTTTCGTGTTTCGGTTGAGATTACGTCAAACATTGAATAAAAATACACATTTTAAAGCACTTTACAGGACCTTTAGGAATATCCATGTTAGCTAGCAAAGTAAACATTGTACATTTTGACTTCAGACAGACTTGTGATTGTGATTTCGATTTTATTTTGATTTATTAACCAACCCTAAAACAAAACTGGCTTAAATAGTTGTTCAACAAAACTACAAAAAAATCAACATCCGTTTTATCAGTATATTTGTAGCTGATGCATCATTTTTACAGTAGCCCTGATATGAAGCGCTGCCCTGTGTAAGTGTGTGTGTGTGTGTGTGTGTGTGTTTGAGTGAGTGAAACATGAACCATCTGTCCCGTGTGGATCTGGCGTGAGCAGGAACCCAGCAGTGTGTGACAAGTGTTTTTCAGCAGGTTGTGTGTGCAGGCCTCAGCAAACTGCAGGAGCACAGACTTACAGCCATTCATCACCGTACCTCTGTCAGTTTGGCTCTGTGCTGCAACTTATGTTAGATATGACAGAGCCAGATATTCTAGAAACCTCACTCATCTGGAAAACATACTGTACTGTGAGCTTTGTTGTAGCTCAACTTGGATGCAGTCATAGCTTTGTGTAGGCGTCCTGGTTTCTTTGGTTTTCTAATTTGAATGTGTATATTTTATTGCCAATCTCACAAATATTTACTTTGACTTTCATAGTTTTTGTTTGTACTTTTTCCCCTTTGATCATTTTTTTTTTGTTTGTTTGTGTTTTTAGATTTAGATCAGTTTATTTTTTGCGTTTTTAGATTTATATCAGTCCATTTATCATGCATTGGTACATTGTCTTTCATTTAAATATGATTTAAACTTTTTGAGTCTGTTTTGAAAATTATTCTTGAATATTTAATTAAATTTTTTGTTTTATTTAATTTAGTTAAATGTTTTATTTATTTTTATTCATTTATTTTTTGTGTTTTTAGATTTAGATCAGTTCATTTATCATGCATTGGCATGTATTTTTTATTTTAATATAATCTAAACTTTGAGTCTTTTTTTGAAAAATATTTTTAATTTAATTAATTTAATATTTTTTTTAGATTTAGATCAGTCCATTTATCATGCTTTGGTACATTGTATTTTATTTAAATATGATATAAACTTTTTGAGTCTATTTTTGAAAATTATTCTAGAATATTTAATTTAATTGTATTTAATTTGTTGTTTATTTTTTATTCATAATTTTTTTAGCATTTTAGATTTAGATCAGTTTATTTATACATTTTTAAATTTATTTTACTTTAGCTATTTGATGATATTTTCATATTTTCAATATAATTTATACTATAATACTATAATAAATAATAACTTGAAAATAATAAAATAAAAGGGTAAAACGTTAGTTAAAATAAAAAAGTGATGCACAAACAAGTAATTTAAGCTACAATTAACTATTAATGTTATTTTAAATAAAATAAGCATAAACATAATATGCATAAGCATTCAAAGAAAACAAATCTAAGAAATGACGCAGGGAAAAAGTATTGAACACATGAAGAAAGGGAGTTGTAGAAAGGCAGTGAAAGCCCAGACAGCATCTGAAATCTGTCAGTAGTTCTTAGGCAACCCTCTGCCCTTCTTCATTGTAAATGAATATTAGCTGCTTCTTTCCAGCCGACGTGGTGGCGCAGTAGGTAGGGCTGTCGCCTCACAGCAACAAGGTCGCTGGTTCGAGCCTCAGTTGGGTCAGTTGGCGTTTCTGTGTGGAGTTTAAGCTGCAGTCACCAAAAAAACCTTTTATATAAAGTATTATATACGTTTCAGTAGTTCAGCACTTTCTACTTGAGTCATTTTATTGTTATTACACATTACTAATTTATCAGATTTGTTTTTGTATTGTTTTATGTTTATATTGTTTGGGTTTTTACTAAAATCTGGTTCAATTCCAGTCAACAGCTCCTTTAGTAATATTATTCCCAGGAAAAAACATGACGTGTTCAATACTTATTTTCCCCACTGTATACCATAATATTTAAACAACACCAATGTTTATTTCAATAATAATGCTTTGTTTAATATTTGAATAAGTCTATCAAAGCTATTAATTACAGATATATGCATGGCATAATTAATCATATGCAAATAACCATATCTTGTTTTAGCATATGGAAAAAAATGCGATGCTTATGAAATATACATCAACTAAATGTTTTGTTTTCAAGTATTGAATCAGAGCAGACAGACTGAATCATTCTCCTGCATACGGTCTTGTTATGGAGATGATCTACGTCCTGTTTATCTTCTCCAAGATCAAATAACCTCATTTACTAATGGAAAGCCTTTGGAGGTTTCGCATTTTTCCTCTGGCCATTAGGAGGTACATATTTTAACCACATCCTGATGTTTAGAGGTATTTTTAGAATCGAAATCAGTCTGATTTAATCATGCCGTTTTCTGAAGTGATTAATGGCGCTAGATTATAGACATTTAAAGTGCCGTTTCTCCAAAGAAACAAGTCATTGGTTTCTCATGTACGCGTTCGCTTTCTTTCCTTCTCTTCTCAGATTCTCCACAGTTCCTGAAGAAACCTGTGAATGTGTTTGCTCATGAAGCCACAGACGTCATCTTCGAGTGCGAGGTCTCTGGATCGCCTTCTCCCACCATCAAATGGGTGAAAAATGGAGACGCTGTCATCCCGAGCGATTATTTCAAGATCATTGTGAGTTCCAGTTGGGATTTCATTTACCACCAATTCCCATGATCGATCACCATTTAAGTTAATTTTATCAATGAATAATTAAAAGTGCTGTAAGTTTTTGACTCTTCTAAAAGCTTAAATATATCATTATATGTTTATGATATTCAGGGATTGACATTCACTTTCTTGGTCACCAGCTACTGTGGCTAGTAGTTTTTCAACATTACTAGCCACTCACCATCTTTACTAATCCTTCAAATGATTGTAGGTTGATTGTTTGCATCCCTTATTAGCTTTACACAATACTGGTGTCCTTTTGCCATAAAGTTGTCTTGTTTCTTAAAAGAATGCATTGTAACTTCTTTGGGATGACGGTAGTGTTCTTGTTTGGGTGTTTTCAGAAGGAGCAGAACCTGCAGGTGTTGGGGCTGGTCAAGTCAGATGAAGGTTTCTATCAGTGTTTAGCTGAGAATGATGCTGGCAACGTGCAGTCAAGTGCTCAGCTCGTCATATTGGATCAAGGTATGTCTAAGAATGAATGATATTGTCATTATTATCATCCTCCACTTGTTCCAAACCTGTTAGTGTTTCTTTTTGCTGATATATATAGAAGATATACTGAAGAATGCAGGAAAAAAGCAAACATTGACATTCATAGCGTTTTTCTTTCTTTTAGTTGTTTGGTGTTCCTCTTTTTTTTTCTTTTCCTTTGTAAACCCTGCTGAAAATTTTAGATAAAAAGGTGGTAGCTAGTTTAAATAGTTTAAAGCGGTCTTGTTTATAAATGTGGCATATTCATAAAACAGGGGTGGTGATGTGTGTACTAGGGCTGTGCAATATGGGCAAAAGAAACCTATCACGATTTTCTTAAAAAATATTCCAATTCCGATTTGAATCATAATTTTGTCACAGAGAGACTGAATCTGTGTTTACAGTGTGAATCTGAAACATGTTACAAAAGAAAAACAATTAGATCTTTATCAAAGACCTGTAACGTGTCTCTAAACAGACATAAAACAAAATAAAAATGGCAAAACAAATGTCTGTGTAGGCTGTGTGTGAGCATGTGCGTGCCGTCAAAGTCAAGTAAGGCGGATGTTCTGCTTTGCTGCCAAGTGTGATGCGGCTGGGATGAGAATTAGCTCCTCCAAATCCAACGCCATGGTGCTCCACCGGAAAAAGGTGGTTTGCCATCTCCAGGTTGGAGGAAAGTCCTTACCTCAGGTGGAGGAGTTCAAGTATCTTGGGGTTTTGTTCACGAGTGAGGAAAGGATGGAACGTGAGATTGACAGGCGGATTGGTGCAGCGGCAGCAGTAATGCGCTCGATGTACTGGTGCGTTGTGATAAAGAAGAAGCTGAGCTGAAAGGCAAAGCTTTCGATTTACCGGTCAATCTACGTTCCTACTCTCACCTATGGTCATGAGCTTTGGGTCATGAACGAAAGGACAAGATCTCGGATACAAGCAGCCGAAATGAGTTTCCTTCGCAGGGTGGCAGGGAGCACGTGCGTGCGTGTGTGCGTGCGTGCGTGCGTGTTCTTTCAGAGGCATGTGTGCAAAAGAACTACAGTTTAATTTAACTTGGGGGTAAGTTCAATGTGTGTCTGCTGGGAAATTACTTACTGCTCATAAGAGCTGAGGGCTTTTTGATTCAGATGTTATATATACAGTTGAAGTTAGAATTATTAGCCCCCTGAAGTATTAGCCCCACTGTTTATTTTTTCCCCAATTTCTGTTTAACGGGAGATTTTTTTCAACACATTTATAAACATAATAGTTTTAATAACTCATTTCTAATAACTGATTTATTTTATCTTTGCCATGATGACAGTAAATAATATTTTACTAGATATTTTTCAAGACACTTCTATACAGCTTAAAGTGACATTTAAAGACTTAACTAGGTCAACTAGGCAGGTTAGAGTAATTACTATTAATAATTAAATAAATTAACTATTAATAATTAAAATAAGTTATTGTATAATGATGGTTTGTTCTGTAGATTATCGAAAAAAATATGGCTTAAAGGGGCTAATAATTTTGACCTTAAAATGTTTTTTTTAAAAATTAAAAACTGCTTTTATTTTAGCCGAAATAAAACTAATAAGACTTTTTTTTAGAAGAAAAAATATTATCAGACATACTGTGAAAATTCCCTTACTCTGTTAAACATCATTTGGGAAATATTTAAAAAATAAAGAGGGCTAATAATTCTGACTTCAACTGTATAAATAGTGAGGTCAATAAGTATTTGATCACCCTGTGATTTTTCAAGATCTCCTACTTAGAAATCATGGAGGGATCTAGAATTTTCAGCATAGGTGCATTCCGACTGTGTTATTAAAATAAAAGTATTTGATCACTTGCTTTTCAGCCAGATTTCTGACCCTCAAATACCTGTTTTTTTTGCTTTTAAATAGTCCAGCTACACTCTGCTCATAACTCTAATTTAGTAGCATCTGTTTGAGGTCATTAGCTGTCATAAAGACACCTGTGCACCCCACAATCAGTCAAAAGTTCAATGTAGCAACATGGGCTGTTTCTCAATTCCAAAAACGCAGAGAACAGACTTGCGTTCTTGTGGAGAGCGGTCTCCTTGGAAGAACGAACTCGGGAGAGTGCGAGAACAGAGAATGCATCCTGTTAGAAATGAGATGCTGCGTTCTTCCTCATGGTCACATGACCTTCACGCATTATTAATTGGAAATTATTGAAACATTACAGCATTCATACAACGATTTATTGTTTTTCCCTTTTTCACAATATATACTCTGCATAAAGACCTTACAAATATATACTGCACAATACAAATAAAACAATTTTAATATGAATTTCAGCAAATAAACACCCTTAATGTGTTTATTCCTTTATTAAGATTTTTATGATAATGTTTACTTTCACCGTCTCATTTAGGGAAACTCCTGAGACAAATAAGTTATATCTTTGAACTTTAATAGCAAATCTATATAAGATGCTGCGCTTCACACCTCCTTTATTCTGGGTCTTCTTGAGCGAGTTTTGCGCTCAAGTCTGCATCGACACATCCTCAATATCAAGAACACATCCGGGAACCATTCTTGCTTGGTATAAATGCTTGAAATGATTTAGTTGAAAATATCCATTAGAAACTTAAAAGTAATCAAAAAGTAATCAGTTACTTTACTTTTATAAAGTAATCGAAAAGGTACAATACTTATTACAGTTTTAATAGGGTAATCTGTAATCTATTACCTTTCCAAAGTAACCTCCCCAACACTGCTTATTATTATTATTATTATTATTATTATTATTATTATTATTATTATTATTATTATTATTATTATTATTATTATTATTATTATTTAACATTTGCATGAAGCAAAGTGTACACTGAAATAACTATAACATTAACAGGAGTGAAATAAGAGTGTCTGGTTATTCTGTCTGTCAGATGCTAATTGAAGTTATGTATATTACTACTATAGACCATTTTGAGGGATGTAAACAATAACAATGGTCCTGATGTATTTCCTGTTTTACATTTCCATAGAATCTAAGAGTCCAAAAAGTTCCATGTATTGATAAATAATGTTACAATAGCTGTTATAGCATCAAGTTATGATTGCATTGCCTCTTGTTACAGATATGAAGTAGTTTGACAACAAGCAGGAAATGTTCATGGGCCAATGACATCAGCTCATTGAAATGATCTATAAAATCATCATTAATAACAGCAGGTAGATAGAAAAAAAAATTCTAATCAAGTAAATAATTTCTTTAAATATTCCCTTATGTCAATCCTCAGCTATTTCTTTATGTATTCACTGAGAAATCCAATCTTAGGGATGTCTTAACATAATGAAGTAAAAGCACTTGAATCAACGAATCAATTCTGTGTGAATGATTCCTGAAATTACAATGTTTGACACCATAGTAACCATAGCAACATTCTGACATCTTGCAGGTTTCGGTATTGTTGAGCAAAGTAGCGTTACAGCAAGCAGACCCTCATTGTGTTTTGCAGTTTTAACACCATTGGCAAAGGTGTCGTATTTTGCACATATATACTTAGAAGACTACTTCATAGAGCTCTCCGTTGTAAGACTTTTACTTATTGTCTGCCAGGGCATAAATCTAAAGCATGATTTGAGATACCATTCCCCTGCAATCTGCAAAGGAAGAACACCAAAAATTGACAATATATGGTTTTCTTTAACTCCCTGTCCCTAAATATAGGCTAGGCAGTAGAAATAGCGATGATTGCCTTGGCAACTATAAAAGATTTAGATCCAGCCAGCTATTAGAGTGATAGGAAATGCACAGATTGAGTGTCTTCAGATTGTGGAGTTGTTTCTGTGATATTAGTATCTTTCTAAGATGAAGCCAGTGTCTCTGTGGGGCTTTTCTGTACTCTTTGCTCCTCTCATACGAAATGGCCCGTAAACACTTTATTTTGGCAGGCTTTTGGGCTTGTTCTTGTTAAAGCTGCTAGACAGGTCTGATTGGAGGCTTTTTTTGAAGCCTCGGTTCCCACTGCCATCTGGACTAGCACATGGTGAATAGTTAAACATGGTTGCTTATCTTCGCTTATTGTTAGAGCTGATTGCTGAGTTTATTAAGTTACAGACAGGGAGTTTGTGGCACGGTCTGTAAAACTTGCTCATTATATTTCGTTTTTGTAAGGGAATTTATGCTCCCATACTCATTAGTGTAGCGCAGCATTGTGTTTCCGCCGTAGCCACAATGCTCTAGAGTCGGCGTGCTGTGATTACCTCGAGCGCAGCTTTAATTGCAGAGATTTTATGCAGATTTGCTCATCATCTTTATATTAAAGAGCACAGAAAAGTTATGGATTGCAGTGGAAAGGAGTTCATAAATACAACTTGTAAAATACATAGTAACAGCCTAGACACAACCCATAATGACTAGCCATTAAACACTGGAAGTTGGAAATTGCCCTGCTAAGTTGCAGCATTTGCGCAAATGCTAAAAATGTACAAAATGCGGTTGTTGCTAGATCAGATATGGATGTGGCCGGAAGTTAACGAGAATAATTTATATTATTTATTACATTTCCCATTTATGGTATTTTATTAACATCTACCCTAACTATAACCCTAAACCCAACCGACACAGTAACATAAAAACAGTAGTTGTCCCGAATATTATTTATGTTATCTATTAAATTACCCAATAAATTGTATTTTATTAACATCTACCCCCACCCCAATCCTAAACCTAACCATCACAGTACTGTAAAAATATTAATTATTGTTATACAGTGCCATAAAAATGCTTCTATATTGATGTGCATATCACACTTCCGGCCGGCCGTGCGTCTGATCTAGACTTTACCACAAAACGCCTTCAATGTTTTTACATTAGCTTGTATCTTGGGTTCTTGCAGTATTTACACTGGTTTTTCTCTGAAATATGACATAATTGAACCAGGAGACTGTGGACTATATTTTAAGGACCTAAGTCAAGGGTGTCCAAACTTGGTCCTGGAGGGCCGGTGTCCTGCATATTTTAGTTCCAACCCCAACTAAACACACCTAAACCAGCTAATCAAGCTCTTTCTAGGTATACAAAAACTTCCAGGCAGGTGTGTTGAAAGAAGTTGGAGCTAAACTATGCAGGACACCGGCCCTACAGGACCAAGTTTGGACACCTCTGACCTAAGTGCTTGGTCTAAGGCAGGGCTATTCAATTGGCGGCCTGCAGGCTGAACTTGGCCCCCGAGCAAGGTTATTATAGTTAATGAAAACTAAAGAAAAAACGAAAACTAAAATTTAAAATTATTATTGAAATATAATATAACTGCAATAAAAACTAAAGTTTTTAAGAAAAACTAGGACTAAATGAAACTGTATTGTGTACGTACAAAACTAACTGAAATAAATTGTAAATGTATTTAATACATAATCTTACTCTAAGCCTTTTAGAAGTAAATCTATTTACTTTGCGCTGTACTCACAGGCCGTACTCACACTATGTACAGTTGCCTTGAATCGGGCCAAAGCACGCTTGTCCCCACTCCTGTCTCCCCCGACGGCCCGCACTCACATTACATTCTGGCCTGGGCGCGCTTCCGTCATCGATGACGCGCTGCTCAGTAAGCGCTCTCGCTCAGCACAGTGGATATTTCTGTAGTTATATCGTTTAAGTCGTTTGATATGCGGTGACACGCAGTCTAATATTTCGCCGAACAGATCAGCCACTTTTGACGATCTTAAACAATCATAAAGTCCTCATGCTGCAGGAATTAGGAGGTTTGCTGAAGGTGCAGCTGTCGTGCAGTGAGGGGTTTGCGTCTTTAATAATCTATGACAGTTTGCGTTCATTGAACAGTACGAATGATTAATTAATCCATATCAAACAGTCCTTTAAAAGTCACGTCTCGTTTTCAGTTTCGGGCTCAAGCACGCTTGCACTCACACTGTAAGCATACCGCGCCTGAGCCCAAGTGAACCGCGCTCTGGCCCACCTCTTCCAACCGGGCCAGGGCCACCCAAGTGTACCGTGCTTGAGCCCGATTCAGAGCACTCACACTTCTCAAACGATCTGGGAAACAGGCCTGGGCACGATTCGGATAGTGTGAGTAAGCCCTTAGAGTCTGTAATCCTGCTGCCATTGGCCAGATCAACATTAAATACAGAGACTTAAAATTATTACTTAAACACATTTGTGCCCAATAATGTTTTTTTTTTTTTTTCTGTATTAGTGATCCCAATCGCCAATGAATCTTTTTAACCGGATCTTCTAAGCGAACCGGTTGAACTAGTTCAACTGAATCATTTGAAACGATTCCTGTATCCAGTAAGCGCTCTTATCCACAAACTACTTCCTTTTTAACATGCCTAATACCCCCTCTGACTCAAAATAGACCAATATATGCTGTTATTAAATTATTAAAACAGTACACTGAGATCAGATTTGAGAAGCGATGAGCCGATAATACTGCACATGTGTGATTTAGCAGATGGTGAACCAAACACGCACAGTACGTGACAGCTTGCTGAGACTGAATTAAACTTGAACAACTGCAGCGGCTAAACCGAGGGCTAAAATGAGAGGGTCTGGCGAAAACACGTAATGTTAAGTTTATTTTATAGCAGAAAATTGTAATGATTCGTAAAATGAATTATGCTTTAGTTAATTGGGTTGCAAAACGTAACTGTAAGAAATTTGTCAGACCGTGGTGATGTTTTAAGGACATGAAAGGATGATTGCTGACTACATGTTTTGGATTTGTTGAGTCCAAACATGGGAAGATTGTCAAAAAAGACCCCCAATCATGTTAAATATCTGAACTTCCCATCACTACTGTGTATCTAACCTCAGAAGCAGCCTTGCACACATATTTTACTTAGGGCTGCTATCTTGTGGGGTGCTGTATTTGAATTTGACGATGGGTAGATGGTAGTGGTAGATGGTAGTGTTCATGTGTCCTCTGAATACATGTTTCAAAAAATGTATCTTTGGTTGAGTTTTATTATACAATATTTATTCTGATGATTTTGACCTAATATCCTTATTTAGGAAAAAAAAAAAAACTAAAAATAACACAAACTAATAAAAACTAAACCAAAACTAACCCATTTCAAAATACGTATAGAAACTAATAAAAAATTGTAAATCTGCCTCTAAAAACTAATTAAAACTAACTGAATTTAAAAACAAAAAGTCAAAGCGAAATAAAAACTTTGTTCCGGTCCTCCAAATAGGCTAGTGTGACCATCAAAAATAAATTTAGTTCAGTTGAAAAACGGTCGATATAGTTATGAAGTGATGTTCGTCTGTTCAATACAGCACAAGCTGCAGTTGAAGGCTGCACAGAGCGTGAGTCACCTGACATTAAGCGAGTGGCGCGAGCAGCTGAAAACATTTGGATATCTTTGTAGAAAAGGCTTTTTGTTCAATGCACTGATATCGTAATTAGGGATGCAACAATTAGCCGATTTCACTAATAACCACGCTTTAATTCGTCACAGTTAATTAATATTGGAGGCTTCTCAATGCTGCGTTTGTTGCACGGAACACAACTGCTGCAGCTAAACAAAGTTGTGCCAACTGTGCGCTAGTTTAAAGTTCCAAACTTATACCGAGGCTAATACCCTTGCACACTGGATTAACTATAGCAGCAGGCCATTCACATATCACGTCTTTTCCGCGCGCAAGTTTATTTCCAATGTAAGAATATGCCAATATGTGTGTGCAAGTGAAGCGACGCCCAGAAGAAAACATCTCACGCTGTAGCGTGGCTTTCAGTGCAATGTAAACAAAAGATATGTTAGACAAATTATAAAAATGATTATGTGTGTAAGAACGCAGATGATGACAACAATTCATTTAAACACTTAGCTAATATAAAGCTTAAATTTACATTAAACGTGATAATCGTGAAACCATGATTATTCTTCAGACTATATAATCGTACAATCATAATCTATAACTGTTGCATTCCTAATTGTTATGCAGTTCAAAACATAACATATACATGAGTTTAAATGTAGAAGAAGCCTACTTCAGCACTGCACTGCTTTTGTTGTGCTTTGAAATACAACATTTGAATGTTTGTAAAAAAGAAAAAGAAAAAAAAAAGCCTATTGTACAATGCAGTGATATTACGTAGTTTCAAAATACAATATATTAACATTTTAATGTAGAAAAATACAACATACGGGCTCTTATATGCTGTTGTGTCATCACTTATATTGCAAGTCATATCTCTCCGGCTCTTCATTTGGGATGTTTTCATGGACTGGCCCGCATGACAAACTAATTGATCTGGTTTAAAGTGTACAGCGCAGGTACACTTAGGGTGTATCTGAATCCGCTTTTACTATTTTAAGGATGGGAAAAACTGTTGCCGCAACAGGCGCATGGTCTAAATGGTTGTCCTTATTCTCTAAATGACTTATGAGTTTTGGACATAATGTGAATTAAACCAATCAGAGTCACATCTCTTACTCCCTTTTAAGAGTGTGTTGTGGGTTTGCTCTTTACTGTACATGGTGGAGTTTGTAAGCAGAAAAACTGAACACTTCACATGTGAGGAAACACATCTGTTTGTTTGTGAGGTTAAAGTGTGTGAGCAGACCATCTATGGAACAAGCCGGATTCCACCAAAGTCTACTTAGAATCTTTTGGCGTGATTTGTTGCTATTTTCAGACCAGCGCAACAGTAATTTTCACATTTTGCACCATGTTGTTAAAACAGCAAATCCATTTGTGATTTAAGGCACATTGTTGGAGCGTTGCTATTTTGAGGAACTGAAATAGACCGCGCCATTGACCAACTAAAAGCTGGTCTAAAGTCCAGCGCAGAGTGTGTTAGTTATGCGCCTGTGTGGGTCCAAACACTTACACATTGCTTAATACACACAGGATGTACAGCAACACACAAATATCTTTACATATGAAAAAATTTTAAGAATTATTATTATTTTCTACATAAATATAAAAGCCACTGCCTCCTTACCTTTTTCACCTCGGTGGGCTTTTTTCATGACAATTTGCTTTCGTATAATGTTATTATTATTATTTGCAGTGTTATTTATTAGATGCAAATTTATATTTGCTTTAATTAAAACAAGATTAGACTTGTCCACCTGTCGGGTTTTGAAGACGTCTGTATCACAAAATCCCCAAATTAAATTCTCTAATCAAGGAAAGAAAGCCAAAAAACAAAAACACGATTCCTCATGATAATACCGCGCCATTAGAAAAAATCCTTAGTGTTAACCCTGTATAAGTCTAAAGTTTCATTCTTAATGGTGCTAAAAGGGTCTTAAAAAGTGACTTGACGAAACCTGCAGAAACCCTGTTCTTCACCACAGCAATTACATTGTAAGGGACAAAGTTGTTGAATAGAATCATTGAGCAAAGGTTTTCAGAGCAATATGATGTGCAATTTGGGTCAGCACAAGCATTAGTCATATAGCTGTTTAAGATCACGACGTGACCTGACAGTTTGATGCTGTCGCCCTGTTTGAGCTTGTTTATGTTCCCTAGATTAATTCTAATTTCACATTTGCATGTGAATGCTTGTTTTTCTTGCCAGTGGCTTATGATTAATATTATTATTAAGGATTTATGGGAACTGGATAATAACATCTCTCTGTTTCCCTCAGTTTTCCTTTCTTAGCTCACAAAATTCACAAAATTTGCACTGCCCAAGCGCTCCACAAAAGCCTTTTACTGGTATTATTTATTAATTGTTTTTAGAAGGTAGAGCTGTGTTTATTTTATTTTTTTTAACGATTTTCTGAGTGTTAATCTGCAGGTTTGTGTGTGTGATGGATGATGGAGGGATGAAAAGCCATCTGACGGCATCAGCGCTCATGTGGATTGTTGACTGCTTGAGTATAGTTGTTGCCAGAACCTAAAATTAACACTTGCAGTACACAAAATCTATAAAAAAATCTGCATTATGCTTGATTTATACTGCGAGAATGTGTAGTGGAAGCTTTGTGATTGGTTGGTTTATCCATTCCCGTGGCGGAGCCCCAGATGGATACTTTTGTTTTGTGTTTACTTTGATTAAAGTTGTTGAACGAAAAGCTGCGGTGTGAAGGTGAACATTTAATGCAAAAATATAAATGTGAACAAAAACACTGACCATGCAAACATCTGAATGTTTACAAGCACAACTGTAGGCTATGCAGCAATTTCAAGGTCAATTTCTGGTAGTGATGTCACAGGATGTATTAGTATTTTGAAACTCTTGTGTGAATGGTTCTGTAAAAGGACAGTGTAAACGGTTCACAATTAACAGGTAATTTATTGGTATTGCAGTGTGAAAGCGGCTAATGCTTCTTACCAGTCATTCATTCTGATTCTGAAAATGTAATGTTTTAGCATTATTATCAGGCTGTAATATAATTTTTTTATTTGAATGATGTGATTATATAATACATTATTATTATTTAGTATTATTATTATTATTATTATTATTATTACTATTATTATACTTATTTGTTGTTTTAATATGTAAAATTTATTTATTATTATTATTAATATTATTATAATTATTATTATTATTATCATTATTATTGTCAATTTAAACCATTATTCTTTTATCAATTTAATTATAATTAAGAAATGATTTAAAATTCAACAGTGTTATGCTTATTTGTTTGATTTATTTAATTACTGTCATGATTACAAATAACAAGTAAAATAATTGTAAATTAAAATTTTATTTATTAAATTCATAATAATAATAATGATAATAATAATTATTATTATTATCATTATTATTATTACTGTTATTATTAAACTTAAATTACATCAATTCAGTAGTGTTTTAATATTATTTAGTTGTTGATTTAATGTGTAAAATTGTATTATTATTATTATTATTACATTTTACGTGAATTCAGTAGTATTTTAATATTTATTTGTTGCTTTAATTTGTATAAGTGGGTTATTATTTTCATTATTATACTGAAACTACATACATTTAATAGTATTTAATAATATTTGTTGATTTAATTGATATAGTTGGATTTAATAATAATAATAATAATAATGGCAATATTAGTTATTATTATAATAAATACAATAAAATGCTATGTTTAATGTGAAAGAATATTTTATCAAATTAAACAAATATTTTAAATCTGTAAATAATTATTTTAATCTGTAAATAAATGTGTTTCTAAAAATTTTACATGCAATAGTGAAATTTATCTAAATATAAATTAATAATAATAATAATGCATAATGTATATATTTTTACTATATTTTATATATTATTACTATTGTTATTATCATTATATATTATTAATTATTACTTTGACTGTATTAGACTTTTTATTGTAGAATTATTAGATGAATAATGTTGACATCTGTACAAAACAATCAATCGATAAAAATAATTAAATACATTTTGATAGTTTCTATAAAAATGAATCACCAGAAAATAAAACCTCTGAAGCTGAATAAAACTAACTGTGAAATAATCTGGAAACGACAATCTAGTACTCTGTTACTGGGTACATCATAAAACTAGCTATTTACTTTGGTGAAATTACTTTTCTTGATTCTCAGTCAGAACAATTCCTCTGAGTACAGTTTAATGTCAACTAAATCACGCCAATATTCCTAGCGATGAGTGATTAATCTTGTAAACAAAGGCAAGATGTGGAGCAGCTTGAAGGCTCTTTCTGTGGCCATAAATAAGTGAAGTGTATCTGCTGTGCTGTTCCTCGTGTCTGGCACACAGGCCTAGTTAAAGTGTCATATGAACACAGGCAGAGGGCCTCTACCGAGACATGCTATTTATGTTTTATGGCTCCACAGACTCCTCAGCTGAGATATAAACACAAATATCAGCCTAAATCATCATTGTATGTTCTCATCTATTCCATCACACAATCTCAGAGACACACTGAATCTCAGTTTTCTACAACACATAGCTGGTGTGTGCAGAGTCCAGTAATAACCAGAGCATAAAACTAACATTTGGCACACCTTGTAACGCCTGGGTTCACTTCAGGAAGGCACAGGATCACAGGAGTATCAAATACATGTAATACTTCCTTACATGGAAGGACATAGAAAACACAGGAGACTCAGGAATGACATGGGGTGAAAAAACATAGAACCTGACAGTACCTCCCCCCTTTAAAAGACGCATCCTCGTGCCTTAAACAAAACACAGGAAGGTGAGAGGAGGTGGTCAGGGAAGAGTCACATGAGGGAGGAGCCAGGAAGGGAGTTGAAGGACGTGGAAAGGAGGATGTGGCCAGGGAGGAGTCACAGGAGGGAGGAGGCAGGAAGGGAGGTGAAGGACCCAGGACACAGCCAGGAAGACGGCCCAGGGTGGAGTCGACGGAGGGAGGAGCTATGGAGGAGGAGTAGTCGCCGACTCCAGGGGGCCGGCCGTGGGAGATGTTGCTGCTGGAGGTGGAGCCTAAGGAAGAGATGGAGAACCATAGGGTGTCGTCGAGGTCCCTGAGGGCCGAGGTGGAGCCAGAGGAACGGAGTGCAGAGGTGGAGGCAGGGCGATGAGTGACCAAGGCAGAGCCGGGGGGACAAGGGAGCCTGGTGGAGCTGGTGGTCCACGGAGGAGATGAGGGAGAAGAGAGCCAACGTGGAGCCATTGGGTCGGAGGGTCAGGGCGGAGTCGGGCGACAACCTCTGGTCGGTGAAAGAGGAAGGCAGGCCCTCGGTGAGACCTCCGAAGTTGGAGAGTGAGCTGGGGGACTTGCTGACTGTAGCCGTGCTGGAGAAGGCTGTATGGTTGTGGGTGATGACGTCAGCGGAGGTGAAGAGGGTGGGTTGGGGTGCTGCTCATGACTGTGGAGCAGGGCTTAATTTGTGCCGGCACACGGTGGATCCGGATCCGGAACCTCTGAAATTTTACAGATCCCCCTCTCTCGTCCGCTGTTTACTTTCATTTTCTTCTGCGACTCCCCAACCATCTTCACTTTCGTCCGCGACACCCCAACGCCATCCACCGCAACAACCATCAACCCCGCCCCCCCTCCTCTCCACTTTTGTGCACGACATATCTCCATCCTCCGGTAACATGCCGGATCCTCTACCCCGATCTGTTCCAGGACCTCGCAATTCACAAATTAAGCACTGCTCTGGAGCTATCGTCCTCAGCGATCAATGGGGCTGGAAGGCTGCCTGGGAACATCAAGAGGGGCTTGACTATGCTCCTGAAGTCGATGAGCAGCATTTCAGGGTCCAGTGACAGCTCACCCTCTGCTGGGGGTAGGTGGGCAGTACTCTCACTCGGTCCCTCTATGTCCACCAGGACTCCCACATTCGGCGTTGTTGCTGACTCACACACCTGGTCAGATGGCTGGTTTAGCTCCTCCTGCTCGATGATGTTCCGCTCTGTCGCTCTTGATGGCTATGGCTCACATACCGCGGGTAGCTCTCCGTCTGCGGTGGGCTCTGGCGCACTCTCCCAGCAGATGGTTGTTGGGCTGGTCACTTGGTCAGGTGTGGGACTGACAAGTTCCTCCTCTGCACAGGTGATGAACAATGATCAGTTCCCCGCCAGTGTCCACTCCACATAGGCCGCAATATTGCACCGAGGACCATCTTTGGACGACCATGTACTGCAAGCGGCGTTCAAGTTGGAGTTGTAGAACCCGCAGAGCATGTCGTCCGGCCAGCTGGATTGATTAGCTAAGAACAGGAATCTGTCCGTATGGTCCTCGAGGCTGCTTTCCCCCTGCTTCATTATGAGGATGAGGAATTTGGGAGTGTAAATGGAATCCATGGGTAAGCGAGGGGAAGGAAAAGAAAACACTGGGGCAAAAAAGAGGGGAGAACACGTCGCAAACTTTTCTATATCTGGTCCGGTATTATGTAGCACCTGGGTTCACTTTAGGAAGGCACAGGATCGCAGGAGTATCAAATACGTAGATTTATTGATTACACTCTTACATGGAAGGGCATAAGAAACACAGAAGACTCAGGAATGACATGGGGTGAAAACACAGAACCTAACACACCTGATATATACACATACACACTGTATATACACTGTATATACAGTGTATATATACACTGCTTATATACACTGTAAAATCCAAAAAGTTAGGGTAACTCAAACCATTTGAGGAAACCGATTGCAACAAACCATTTAAGTTCAATAACTAATCCTCATGAGTACTGTGAACTTAATCCATTTGAGTAAACGAAGCAATTTGAGCACAGTAAAACCCAATAAATGAAGAAAACTTAAACCAACTGAGTGCTGCAAAACCCAATAAGTTAAAGGAACTGTTTGAGGAAACTGATTGCTACAAACCATTTGAGTTAAAAACAAAAAACTAACCGATATGAGTAATGTGAATGCATATAAGCAATATCACATGAGTAGCTGTGCGTTGTGGCTGTATATCGGCGCTGGTGGGAGGCGTGATATTGCATTTATACAAAAGTTTGACGGCATAATCGTGTGTATAAAAAAGAAAATCAAACATAGAGTCTAAAAGCCTTTTGTATGAGGAACTACTTTCTTCCGCCATTCCTTCACATCTGCAGCTGACGTCAGAACAGCAGAAACCGTTGCTAATTCACTAACGTCACTTTAGAGCTAGTATTTGAAAGATACTCACATTTTAAGATTATAAGGCTGAACGACCTGAAATGTCATCAGTCTACAGAGATTTCCCAGTATTTCTCTGTTGCAATGGGGAGATCACAATAATTAATCCCAAAAAAGCAAATACTACCAGATTACTAGGAGTATAAATACAGCACTACAACATACAAAAGAGATTGACACTTGCCTGTTTAATAATGATTTGATCAGCTGTAGTTTGAAATGTAAGGATGTATGTAAGGATGTATTATGCAGTCTCTGTCGCCATCTTGTGGCGCAAACGTCTTTGCTCTGCTCAGTATGACAGGCTGGTGGCACTGTAGTGCTGTATCTAAATATTTAAAATAGGCACTATCCTTATAAATAAACTGCATAGTTGCCATCTAAACAACTACATTCTCACCTAAAACAGCCTCAAAAGTACATTATGTTGTTCAACAGCTGCAATATTTGTCAAACTGTAGTGAGTTTATTGATCTGCTGTCACTCTATGTGGGCGGAGTAATACACAAGGGTGAAGATGCTGTACCAGTGCTGTTATTGCAGAATACCTCACGACTATCAGCCAATCAGATTCAAGAACCAGACAGAACTGTTGTATATATATTAGGTAGTTTACAAATATATATTTTTGGCATATATATTGACTTTTTTCCCTTAAATGTTTTTATATATATTTATTCATTTTACATCATAGGAATTGGGGCCTACATCATAGAAATTATGGTCCACAGTATAAAATTCTAATACTAATATTAATAATTGAATATGTTACTTTACCTCACAGTAAGAAAAAGTGCTATCTCCTTCTGTGCTAACATTGGAGGAGTAAATACTAATATGTTATTATATGGACTCACTTAACAAACCGGACTGAAATGCATGTCAAAAAGTCAGTTATTTAGCTGCAGAACATGGTCTTGATGGCAGGCGGAGGTTTAGCAGGTGCAGGAGGGCCGGGGGCCGGTGTTTGCTGACCCCGAGGGCTACTAGAGCTGGCCAGAGAGTCTTGGGCATAGACGTACAGTAATGACACGGCAGATGGGCGTCTGTCTACCCAGCAACCACAGAGGAAGTCCCCTGCCAGCGTCATGCTGCGCCCCATAATCATGAGCTCTGGTGCGGTGCAGGACATCCCGCCGCGGTGCCCGTGCCTCCCCCTGGATGTGCCCCTGCCGCTTCGGCTTTCATCTCTCAGACTCTGGAAGCAAGACGTCCCGGGAGTGTCCCATCACGTGAAAGAGCTGTTTTAATCTCTACAGGGGTGTTGATGGCCTTTTATCCGTCATCCTCTCATATTCATGATGTTTACTTTGAAGAGATCCACTGCTGTCACCGCCGCAGTTCAGAAAGCTCTGCGGAAGGCTATATCAACTACGAACAATCTCAAAGGCTGTCGTGTGTTTGCGGGTGTTGAATATTATAGTAGCTCTGCTCCTTTTTAAAAAAAGTGGCTGCTTTTGTTTCCTTCTCTTGCTTTGTCTTTGTTCGCTGCTACAAAAGTAACAGTACATTAATTCGTTACAAATAAGTAAATCATAGTAATAGTAATAGATTGTATTGTCAGGACATTTTCCTTCATAATGTAGTGCAATATTGTACACTACAGTATTGTTAGATCACGCTCTCCATGCCAGTTAAATAAGATCTAGCCCCGGATGCCAGATCCTATCAGAAAATGTCTGTTTTTCTGGGGATCCAGACAACAAGTCATCGGAGCCGATAATACCCAATACCCAAACATGTTAACCAGTATTCACCTGAATTAACAATCTCCTATCAAAATGACCAAAATGGCTCTTTTGGTCACAAAGGTTTGATTCAATCATATATGCTATAAGACTAAATGGATTTAAAAATGGTAAAACTAAATGGTTTCACTCTTTTCCCAACACCTCATACATATGTCATCTGACAACTTATTTGAGAACAAACAGCAAGTGCAGTTTCAGATTTCAATTAAAGATTACAAGGGCAAGCTATTAGTTTTTTTCTTAATGACTTGCACAGATGAATTGTTCACCACAAAACTGGTAATGTGAGCTAACAAAATCAATATGGTTAGTTTTGATTTTATGTGTAACTTACTGTAAGTCTGAGGGCTCTATTTTTACAATCCAGGTGCAAAGTCTAAAGAACATGGCGCAAACACATTAAGGGGCTGTCTGAATACACGTTTGCTGTTTTAGGGGATGGAAAAATACAGTTTGCGCCCTGGCGCATGGTCTAACAGGGTTGTGCTTATTCTCTTAATGAGTAATGTGTGTGTTTGAGCATAACGTGTATTAAACCAATCAGAGTCTCATCTCCCATTCCTTTTAAAAGTTAGTTGCGTCACACCATGGCGCATTTGCTATTTACATGGTGGACTTTGTAAGTGGAAAAACTGAACGCTTCACTGGTGAGAAAACAGTTAAACAGACCATCTGCATGAGGATAAAGAACGAGCCTCCTCCATTCGGCCTCTTTACTTTTACTCTTTACTTAACTCCTTTTTACTTTGCTCCTTTCTTGGAGTAAGGAAAAGGTGTTGTACGCACTCCACTCAATACATCCATTAGCCTACATAATTTTGTTTGTTAAGCGCAAAGATTTTTTTCAAAACTATTTCTAAATTCAGTTCTAATTTTCAGCAAACGAATAAATGAACAATAATAGCAAAGTGTGACCAAAAAACTGAGTTATATCCAAACACACGTCCTATTCTTATGCCTCATATGGTGATGCATACGTCTCCAAAACCCTACAGGTGGACAAATCTAAACTTGTTTTAATTAAAACAAATATAAATATGCATATAATAAATACTACTAATAATAATAATGATATTATACAATTGCAAGTTGTCATGAATAAACCGAAAAAGCCCCCCGACATGAGGCATGGAGGCAGTGTATTTTATATCTATTTAGAAAATAATAATTTTTGTAACACTTTAATCCTTTAATTGTTTTCATATGTACAGATATTTGTGTATTGCTCTACATCCTGTGTGTAGGCGTTTGGACCAACATAGACGCATTATTTATGCGCTCTGCGCTGGACTTTAGATCAGCTTTTAGTTGGTCAGGTGTGCAGTCTATTTAAGTTCATCAAAATAGCAATGCGTCAATAATGCGCCTTATCACACCTCTTTTTTAGACCAGCACACCTATCAGTCCACAAAGTGGCGCAAATGGATTTACTATTTAAACAACTTGGCACAAAATGGGAAAATTACTGTTGCGTTGGTCTGAAAATAGCAACAAATCACGGCAAACACACCTTGTGCCCTTTGCGCAAGAGTGCAATATGATATAAAGGGTGTATGATAGGGCCCATAAACTTGGCAAAATAGCTTTTTATGTGTCATAGTCATAGCACACGTGTGTGTGTGTGCGTGCGTGTGTGTGTGTGTGTGCGTGCGTGCGTGTACAGTTGAAGTCAGAATTATTAGCCCCCTTTGATTTTTCCTTTCTTTTTTAAAAATATTTCCCAAATGATGTTTAACAGAGCAAGGAAATTTTCACAGTATGTCTGATAATATTTTTTCTTCTGGAAAGTCTTATTTGTTTATTTTGGCTAGAAAAGAAAAAAAAATGGTTTAAAAAAACATTTTAAGATCAAAATTATTAGCCCCTTTAAGCTACATTTCTTTTGATAGTCTACAGAACAAACCATCATTAAACAATAACTTGCCTAATTACCCTAACCTGCCTAGTTAACCTAATTAACCTAGTTAAGCCTTTAAATGTCACTTTAAGCTGTAAAGAAGTGTCTTGAAAAATATCTAGTAAAATATTATTTACTGTCATCATAGCAAAGATAAAATAAATCAGTTATTAGAGATGAGTTAAAACTATGTTTAGAAATGTGATGAACAAAATCTTCTCTCCGTTAACCAGAAATTGGAGAAAAAAATAAATAGGAGGCTAATAATTCTGACTTCAACTGTGTGTGTGTGTGTGTGTGTGTGTGTGTGTGTGTGTGTGTGTGTGTGTGTGTGTGTGTGTGTGTGTGTGTGTGTGTGTGTGTGTGTGTGTGTGTGTGTGTGTGTGTGTGTGTGTGTGTGTGTGTGTGTGTGTGTGTGTGTGTGTGTGCGTGTGTGTGTTTGTGTGTGTACAGTATATATATATATATATATATATATATACACACACACACACAGTTGAAGTCAGAATTATTAGCCCCCTTTGAATTTTTTTCTTTTTTAAATATTTCCCAAATGATGTTTAACAGAGCAAGAAATTTTGATAATATCTTTTCTTCTGGAAAATCTTTGTTTTATTTCGGCTAGAATAAAAGCAGTTTTTAATTTATTTAAAATCATTTTAAGGTCAAAATTATTAGCCCCTTTAAGCTATATTTTTTCAATAGTCTACAGAACAAACCCTCGTTATACAATAACTTGCCTAATTGCCCTAAACTGCCTAGTTAACCTAATTAACCTAGTTAAGCCTTTAAATGTCACTTTAAGCTGTATAGAAGTGTCTTGAAAAATATATAGTGAAATATTATGTACTGTCATCATGACAAAGATAAAATAAATCAGTTATTAGAAATGAGTTATTAAAACTATTATGTTTAGAAATGTGTTGAAAAAATCTTCTCTCCGATAAACAGAAATTGGGGGACTTCAACTGTATATATATATAAAGAAATGTAGGCAACTTTGGAGAACATATAAGAGCAGAGAAGCCTAGATATATGTGTGATTGAGGTTTCCGTTTTCTGCTTTAAAAGCACTCTTTTAGAGCTCTTAGCTCATGTCTATAGATCAAGAGCTGCTCCACATTTCAGCAGCCGGCCTGATGTTATGACATGAGTGCCGGCGAAGGACATGAACCTTAACGAGAATGAATGAAATAACCCAGTTTCAGGCACACAATGTGAAAAAGTCTTCACCCCCTTCCAGTCCCCTCATGATAATAGCATGTTCTCTCAGATCAATAGTGGAGAGGGTGTTAAATTTAATGCCAATGGATGAAGCCTTTATATGTGCAGCACGAACTGTGTCACATCTCCAATGCCGTGGCCATTTCATTCTAGATCCATCTATATAAGATGAAAGCAGGAGGTTCTTAAGTGGTCATTAGCTGTGCGCTACATTCCCTCCATCACACTGCAACATCACAAGTACATACAGGTGAATGAGGTGATTTTTCTCACATTTGCGTTTTCCCCTCATGTTCTACAATTACCGCTTTAGGATATTAGCTCAATTCTTGGTGACCTACATGGTGTGTAATCATCATCGCCCTTGGCAACCTGTTCTGTTTAAAATGAGAAGCCGGTTTGCATGTACCTGAATTACCATTAAACACATAATTGCATCGATTTTAAGTAAAGGTGGAGTTAAAAATAATCCTTTTAAGATTTGATGACCTTTTTGCTTAGCTTCTGTATGTATCATTAATAAGGGCGAAGTCACCATCTGTTCCAGTGGCAGCAGCTATTGCTCTCCGCTATGAATAGAATCGGTATTAATCTTCCACTGCTCAGCATCGTTTATCACATGAGTGTATTCACCATCAGACAGCGCTGAGAAGAGGACTGTTCAAACTGATCATACTGCTTGATGGAAGTGTGTTTGAAAAATGTTATGCTGAGAGTCAACTTGTGCTATAGTTTTGACCATTACAGTACATACAGTATCTATGACATTTCAACATTTTATTCTATCTTGTGTCTGAATAATATGTAGGTTAGTGTATGCTCCATTCAGCTGTTTTTTTCTGTTAGCTTTGCCTTTAATTAAAGAATTAATAAACTATTAGGGCTCAGAACAATGTTTTGTGTCTAATTTTGATGTTTTGTGGCAAATGATTGGAAGTTTCTAAAAGAGCCTGCACTGTTTAGGAGTTGTTATTTCAGAATAACATACCTTGGAATGTTGCGACTGACCAATCAGAATTGAGTATTCCAGACAGCTGTGTATTAATCACAGATAACGACCACCTGCATGTATATTATCCATTACTGTCTGATTGTACATGTAATGTTTATATTCGTGATGCTCTCATTATTTTTCTGTAAGGGCAAAACTAAGGGAGCCCGAATTCAAGAAGTTACATGTTGTAGGCAGTTGATTTTATTGATGGCTTGACATTTTTAAATGTGAGTTTTTATTCTTTCCTAATCAAGTACATTAAATCAGATCTTGCATGACAAGAAAACAGCTGAGCGATGGCAAATTGGCTGTTTCTGACTATTTGGCGCCATATTGGGGCTGAATAATATGTAGGTTAGTGTATGCTCCATTTAGCCGTTTTTTGTTTCCGTTAGCTTTGCCTTTATTTAAAGAATTAATAAACTATTAGGGCTCAGAATAATACTTTGTGTCTAATGTTGATGTTTTGTGGCAAATGATTGGAAGTTTCCAAAAGAGACTGCACTGTTTAGAGTTTGTTATTTCAGAATAACATACCTTGGAATGTTGCGACTGACAAATCAGAATCGAGTATTCCAGACAGCTGTGTAATAATCACAGATAACAACCACCTGGATGCATGTTATCCATTACTGTCTGATTGTACATGTAATGTTTATGTTTGTGATGCTCTCATTATTTTTCTGTAAGGGCAAAAATAAGGGAGCCCGAATTCAAGAAGTTACATGTTATAGACAGTTGATTTTATTGTTGGCTTGACATTTTTAAATGTGAGTTTTTATTCTTTTCCTAATCAAGTACATTAAATCAGATCTTGCATGACAAGAAAACAGCTGAGCGATGGCAAATTGGCTGTTTCTGACTATTTGGCGCCATATTGGGGCTGAATAATATGTAGGTTAGTGTATGCTCCATTTAGCCGTTTTTTGTTTCCGTTAGCTTTGCCTTTATTTAAAGAATTAATAAACTATTAGGGCTCAGAATAATACTTTGTGTCTAATGTTGATGTTTTGTGGCAAATGATTGGAAGTTTCCAAAAGAGACTGCACTGTTTAGAGGTTGTTATTTCAGAATAACATACCTTGGAATGTTGCGACTGACAAATCAGAATCGAGTATTCCAGACAGCTGTGTAATAATCACAGATAACAACCACCTGGATGCATGTTATCCATTACTGTCTGATTGTACATGTAATGTTTATGTTTGTGATGCTCTCATTATTTTTCTGTAAGGGCAAAAATAAGGGAGCCCGAATTCAAGAAGTTACATGTTATAGACAGTTGATTTTATTGTTGGCTTGACATTTTTAAATGTGAGTTTTTATTCTTTTCCTAATCAAGTACATTAAATCAGATCTTGCATGACAAGAAAACAGCTGAGCGATGGCAAATTGGCTGTTTCTGACTATTTGGCGCCATATTGGGGCTGAATAATATGTAGGTTAGTGTATGCTCCATTTAGCCGTTTTTTGTTTCCGCTAGCTTTGCCTTTAATTAAAGAATTAATAAACTATTAGGGCTCAGAATAATACTTTGTGTCTAATGTTGATGTTTTGTGGCAAATGATTGGAAGTTTCCAAAAGAGCCTGCGCTGTTTAGGAGTTGTTATTTCAGAATAATATACCTTGGAATGTTGCGACTGACCAATCAGAATCGAGTATTCCAGACAGCTGTGTAATAATCACAGATAACGACCACCTGCATGTATATTATCCATTACTGTCTGATTGTACATGTAATGTTTATATTCGTGATGTTCACATATTTTTTCTTTAAGGGCAAAACTAGGAGCCTGAATTGATTTACATTTTATAGACAGTTGACTTTTTGCATGCCTTGACATTTTTAAATGTGAGTTTTTATTTCTTCCCCTTATCAAGTACATCAAATCAGCTCTTATATGACAAGAAAACAGCTGAGCAATGGTAAATTGGCTGTTTATGACTATTTGGCGCCATCTTGTGACTGAAAAATATGTAGGTTAGTGTATGCTCCATTCAGCTGTTTTTTGTTTTCGTCAGCTTTGCCTTTAATTAAAGCATTAATAAACTATTAGGGCTCAAAGCAATGTTTTGTGTCTAATTTTTATGTTTTGTGGCAAATGATTTGAAGAGCCTGCGCTGTTTAGTGGTTGTTATTGCGGAATAAGATACCTTGGAATGTTGCGACTGACCGAATCAGAATCAACCACCTGGATGTACATCATCCATTACTGTCTGATTGTACATGTAATGTTTATATTCGTGATGCTCACATTATTTTTCTGTTAGAGCAAAACTAAGAGAGCCCAAATTCAAGAAGTTACATGTTATAGACAGTTGATTTTATTGATGGCTTGACATTTTTAAATGCAAGTTTTTATTCTTTTCTTAATCAAGTACATCAAATCAGATCTTGCATGACAAGAAAACAGCTGAGCAATGGCGATGGCAAAATGGCTGCCCTGTGAACGGTCTGCGCCAGAGGGAGATGAGCAACTTCACGCACCGCACAAAGCCGAAGCAGAGATAAATGCGGAATTATATTATTGCTTTTTTTTTCTTCCTGCGGCTAGACAGATGAACATTGATGGCTCGTCTTTGTGGAAAACTGTAATTGCTTCAACTAATGTTTAATTTGCTCTCCGTCTAATGGATCTTGTCATTTAGGGGAAGCTATAAGCTAATGAGTGCCACCATTAGTGTATATTATACAGCTCCGCATTATCAGTCTCATCTTCCGCTGTCTGTTCGGAGCTCAGCGCGCTTCGGAATAAGACATAAAGTAAGTCAAAGAGAACATTTGAACATAACAACTCTTGTTCTTTTCTCTTATCCAATATGTAGTACTTTATTACACGGCTATCCGGAATACTTGATTCTGATCAAGTCAATCATGACATTCGAAGGAAGGGCTGCACGATATTGCAAATATCTGACATTGCGATATTTTGTTATTTATATTGATGCTCAATTTATATATTGTTCAGCCCTATTTCAAGGTATGTTATTTCCAGATAACAACTGCTGAAACTAATAACACAGTCTCATTTACAATCATCTTGATCGTATTTGTCATACACCTATTTCTAACAATTTAGCGCCATCTTGTGTCTGAATAATATGTGGGATTAGTGTATGCTCCATTCAGTCATTTTTGTTTCTGTCAGCTTTGTCTTTAATGAAAGAATTAATAAAATATTAGGGCTCATAACAATGTTTTGTGGCAAATGATTTGAAGCTTCCAGAAGAGTCTGCGCTGTTTAGTTGGTTGGTTTTAGAATAACATACCTTGGAATGTTGCGACTGACAAATGAGAATCGAGTATTCCAGACTGTGTAATACTCTGCTATAACAACAATATTATGTTCATTTAACTTTAGAGCTACATAGGCAGTAATTTTGACCATTTCTAAAATGTCTAAGTTAATAACTTAAAATAAAACCCATGTAACTATAGTACACTGACTTTTTCTAAATAAATGTGTATTTCATTATAATCAGGGATGTGGTTTTTCCATATAAATACAGAAATTTGTGTATTTTCTGAGCTCAATAGGGCTGCAGTGTCACGACCACATGCACTCTATGTAAATTATAATTAAAGCCGCAGGACGAACATTTGTTATTATCCTCTTCAAGTCATCTGCCCTTATGTCTTTATTTATTCAGTGCAACAGCCTAGCACTTGAAATGTAATACCTGAAAGTTTCTTAAGTTTAGACAATATTACAAATTTATAAAACTATTAAAGGGACTAAGCCACAATGTAAAAAAAATCAGAGCAGCTAAATAACGTACCAGAAAAAAAATAATGTACCAGAAATTTTAATTTAAGGAAATTTCTGTGATTTAACTTACGTTATTCTATGGTATATTTCTGTAATTTAACGGCCGTTATTCTACGGTACATTTTCTATAATTTAATGGCCGTTTTTCTATAGTAAATTTCTGTAATTTAACGTCCATTATTCTATGGTATATTTCTGTTATTTTACGTCTGTTATTCTACAGTTAATTTCTGTAATTTGACAGTCGTTATTTTCAGTTTTTTTTTCGGCACCCCAACTGCCGGATAAAAACTTACAATTATGGATTTTTTTTTACAGTGCAGCTGAAGGAGGTGAAAGTGATAAAATATCATACATCGCTGAAAAGAGGGGTTTTTTTCAGGGTGGAATGTTAAACTATCTATATTCTGTTACTTAATTCAATTACTTAAATCTTTAAACGATTTAATGGCTTAAAACTCGAATTATTGACTGATTAGAAGTCTATTTATCGCGTTGGAATAAAAAATCTAATACAGTTGCAATCAGAATTATTGAACCCCCTTTGAATTTTTTTCTTTTTTAAATATTTCCCAAATGATGTTTAACAGAACAAGGAAATTTTCACAGTATGTCTGATAATATTTTTTCTTCTGGAGAAAGTCTTATTTGTTTTATTTTGGCTAGAATAAAAGCAGTTTTTAATTTTTTTAACCCACCCATTTTAAGGTCAAAATTATTAGCCCCTTTAAGCTATATATTTTTTAATAGTATACAGAACAAACCATGATTATACAATAACTTGCCTAATTACCCTAACCTGCCTAGTTAACCTAATTAACCTAGTTAAGCCCTTAAATGTCACTTTAAGCTGTATAGAAGTGTCTTGAAAAATATCTAGTCAAATATTATTTACTGTCATCATGATAAAGATAAAATAAATCAGTTATTAGAGATGAGTTATTAAAACTATAATGTTTAGAAATGTGTTGAGAAAATCTTCTCTCCGTTAAACAGAAATTGGGGAAAAAAATAAACAGGGGTGCTAATAAATCAGGGGGTTGAATAATTCTGATTGCAACTGTAAATTACCGGAAAAATTATAATCTGTGGATTTATGCAAGAGCACTAATGGAGGTAGTGGTGCCATCTAGCAGTGGTGTGTGGATCTGTCCCGACATTGAGGGGAAGTACAAAGTATAAACATATTTGATTAAATATTATTTAAATGACTATTAAACTGCTAGAAATTTAAACCGATGAAACAAAAAATAAAACTTAAATTGTGTGGCCAATATAAAATATTTAAATAAAGAATATTATCAGTGCTTCCCACTCATAGACTTTACTTGGGCAGGCCGCACAGGTACTGTATATTAGCGGCTGTCCAAGTATATTTAGTGACACTTTTTTTTTTTTACTATTATTATCATCCTTTTACACTTTTTGTATCTGCTCAATATAACCAGACATCCGATTAAATAGTGGAAAATCTTCTCTTGTTTACCAGTTTCATTCTGTGCCCGCGACTCCGTGAGACCTGCCCACAATCGTGCAGACAGTTCGTGTTCTTCAGAGCCACAGAGTCAAGCATTTTTGGGACTTTTTGGGCCTGGGTTTCTTAATCTCCTAAAATGTCGGGTATTCAATTTTTGCTTTCGCTTTCTAAAGCTCGTATGTGTTTTTGCATTAATCTTTTATTAAAGAATACTTTACGCCTGGTTTCACAACTGACAGCGTACGCACAGCCGCTGAACGAAGAGAAAAAGTAAATAATAGATTCATTAATCTAAACGACTCAGAAAAACTTTACTATATCCTCGGAGAGGACGAAATGACATCTAAACTGGCTGCAAAATATATGTACACCAGTAATGGTTAATCAACGCATTTGCCTTATTTAAATAATTTACACCTTTTAATCTTGTAATTATGATAATTTTTAGAGATATTGTCTCTTTGTATCTTTGCTGTCATTTATTTATCATTTGCTGATTATTTTATTAATTTGATGATGTTAATATATGACATAGACTTTTCTTTATATACATATCTAAAATGCTTTGGCATTCAAGCTTGCTTTAAACTTGAAAGAGAGAGAGAAGCTGATTTTACCTGTCAGTGGCTGCACATGGCTCCTGAATAGCATAAAAGTATTTTTTTTTTTATTTCAGTCTTTTTTTAACAGTCTTTTTTTTTTACTTGCACCCATTGAAAAGAAACAGTGTCATAATAAATACAATTATTATTAAAAATGAAACAGTTTTGTTTGTCGCATATAGTTAACTGTTTATGTGATGTGGGTAAATGCTGTGTCTTAAACGAGGGGGTGGGGGTGGGCTTGTCTTTCTTCTTTTTTTGTCCTTGACTGATCACATGCCTGGGATTATAATGTTATTTTATTAACACCCCCCCCCCCCCCCCCCCCCAAAAAAAAAAAAAAAAAAAAACATGAGCGTTTCTACTTTTAATGGTCATAACACTCAAATTCACTTCAACATCTGCTACTTTTTCCAGTGTCTTTAAATATGAGTGCTTCTGTTGCCTAACCACTTTCTACAAACAAAAGCATTCCTTTCTAATAACAAAAATATATCTTTACTTCAGATGTTTCTTTGAAAATATCAAAAACATTTACACTACTGTGAGTTTTTTTTCTTATATTTTTCTTATCTTATCACTGTGTAATGACTTAATAAAATATGATGACTGATATTCAATATGATACAGTTGTAAAATCTCAATAGAAGTTTGTAAATAGATCTTAATTTCAAATGTAAATATAACGCAATATATTTATATATTTTTATGTCTTATCAATACGGTCAGAATGACATCAGATGTCCATTCTAGTAGTTCTAGAATTCTGGTAGCTCCAGTGTTAACTACTAAATGGAAATAGTCTTGCTCAGAATTTGCTCTTTAATAGAAGACATAGTAATTGACATATTGACAGAAAGTCTCAGATTTTTACCCTAAAAGTTATTAAAAAATGAAACAAATGACTATTGTTGACAAAGCAAGTATGTAATACTATAAATTGAGTGTTGAAATATTCAGAAAATTTGACAAAAGATTTGTATATAAACAAATAGCCAAACAAACATTTAGTAATACATTTATTACGGTATTTATTCATCTTTGTTAATGTGAGTTAATGTTATTTAAATTTAAAAACATTAGTTCATATAGTTCATATGAACTCACTGTGCATCAGTGGTGGAAAGAGTACTGAAAAATCATGCTCAAGTAAAAGTACGATTACTTGCCTAAAAATGTAGTGCAAAGTAGTGTAAAAGTATCTGTTGTAAATATTACTCAAAGTATGAGTAAAAATACCTTTCAAAAGTACTCAAGAGTAGTGAGTATTATGCTGTTAAAAGCATGAAAACGCTGCTAGAAGCTGCGTTTTCATGTAATTTGTGCATGTGTGTGTAAACGTAACATTCTGTAGTGCATCTAGTTATTGCCCAGTAGGCAGACAACGTCATAAGACGTTAATATTAGGTTAGATTTAGGTTGTGTCAGGTAACCAAAATTCAATGTCTAGCCAGTGTCTAAGGACAACATTATTTTAAAATAATAATGTCAAATGATGTTGATATTTGGTTGATTTTAGGTTGTTAGAAAATGACCAAAATCCAACATTGGTCCAACATCTTAAACCAACATCATATTGACATCAAATACTGACATTTATTCATCAGGTATGGCAACCAAAACGATCAACTAATGGACCATCATTTTGTTACCATTTGTTTTCAAGTGTTACCATTTGATCTTTCTTTGTGTTCATATTGAAATCTGGGATTTTTTTTTACATTTCTAGACTTTGTTTTCTTGCCAGTTTGACACTTCCATTAGTTTTAGTCTCTGTTTGCCTTTCATTTGGTTTCATTGCTCTCCTTTGTTAGCTTAGAATAAAATATAGTTTATATATCTGTCATTTGAGGTGTGAAATGCATAATCTTTAGTTGTCTTTTTGACATGATTGCATTTTTTTCTAACGTGAATGGGGATTATTATTATTTTCTCTGATGCTGATTGTTTCAGTCTGGATCAACAATTGTGGTGTTGCTGTACACGTTAGATATTTTATTATCTACTCATGTTACTATCAAACACAGTCAACAAATCACATTAGTATGACACCGTTCATCAATCATACATATAATGTTTGATTTATATGCAGTCCTTCCACAGATATGTCTTTTGGCAGATGCAAATGAAACACAGTTTGTTTCATTCAAAGAGCCGCTGTTGGCTACAAAAGGCAAATAATCGACGCATTTTTTAGAGGTGCTTTTTTTTTATGTGTCTCGGGTTTCACTCCTCATTTAGAAAAGACGAGTCAGACGTCCTCGAATTGAACCACAGAAGCCTCGGCATGACATATTTCACATATCTTGGATCTCTAGATGTACAGTTGTAGTCAGAATTATTAGCCCCCCTTTGAATTTTTTTTGTTTTTTTTACATTTCCCATATGATGTTTAACAGAGCAAGGAAATGTTCACAGTATATCTGATAATATTTTTTCTTCTGGAGAAAGTCTTATTTGTTTTATTTTGGCTAGAATAAAAACTGTTTTTTATTTTTTTAAACACCATTTTAAGGTCAACATTATTAGCCCCTTTAAGCTATATATTTTTTTGATAGTCTGCAGAACAAACCATCGTTATACAATAACCTGCCTAGTTACCCTAATCAACCTAGATAAGCCTTTTAATGTCACTTTAAGCTGTATTGACAAGCTGTCTTGAAAAATATCTAGTAAAATATTATTTACTGTCGTCATGATAAAGATAAAATAAATCAGTTATTAGAAATGAGTTATTAAAACTATTATGTTTAGAAATGTGTTGAAAAAATCTTCTCTCTGTTAAACAGAAATTGGGGAAAAAATAAACAGGGGGGCTAATAATTCTGACTTCAACTGTATGTTACTTATTAAAAATGGCTGGCTGTGTTTGAGTGTTCTTTAGATCAGCTTGAATTTGAAAACTGAAAAACTTAAAGATGTAGTCAAAACCAAAAAAATTCAAATAAATCATTTATTCTGCTACATTCAAACCAACTAAATATATCACATCCATAGCCCCTTTCACACAGTAATACCGGAAAATATCTGGAAAATTTCCTCAACGACTTTACCAGTAAAGTGCTGTTCACACAGGCACGGATGTTCTGGAATTTTTCTGGAATAGACCATTCACACTTCCATACCAAAATACAGGCAAATTCTGACATCATAAAACAGAAATGGCCTCTAAACGGCTTCACTTGTATTTGTAAGCATAATAGAGGTCAGGCTTTTGTTGATGGTTTCACTTTTATTTAAAGCTTTAGCATTTATGCAGCTGCTTTTGTCCCAGAGACATCCAAAGGCAGAAGTGCGAACCGCAGCTAAATGTTTACACATTTGTCTACATTACAAGTTCGGTGGATAGATAAGTACTGTGAACAACTTTGATGTAAACCTATGGAGGAACACTTTGGCATGTCGAGATGTACATTTGTTTGTGTGCTAGCACTCACTGAAGCACTACTTCAAGTGCACGAGCACCACGCAGGGCTTGCAGGTAAACTCACAGCGGTTTATCATAAGCATTTTATATATAATTTTTTTCCACAGTTGGCATTAATAATGAACTTAGAAACATTATCCTACATCTAGCAGCTAAATGTGTCTGGAAACATATTCAAAGACTTTAATTTTCATAAACAGCACGAATGTGAATGTGTCTGAATGTTCTGATTGAGTAGACGTCTTACGGACTTAATATACAGTTGAAGCTTACTAGCCCCCCTTTGGTTTTTTTTTTCTTTTTAAATATTTACCAAATGATGTTTAACAGGAAATTTTCACAGTATGTCTGATAATATTTTTTTCTTCTGGAGAAAGTCTTAGTTGTTTTATTTCGGCTAGAATAAAAGCAGTTTTTAATTAAAAAAAAAAAAACATTTTAAGGTCAAAATTATTAGCCCCTTTAAGCTATTTATTTTTTCTCGAAAGTTTACAGAACAAACCATCGTTATACAATAACTTGCCTAATTACTATAACCTACCTAGTTAGCCTAATTAACCTAGTTAAGCCTTTAAATGTCACTTTAAGCTGAATAGAAGTGTCTTGACAAATATCCAATCAAATATTATTTACTGTCATCATGGCAAAGATAAAAGAAATCAGTTACTAGTTACTTTTCTCCACACTAAATGTGTTGAGAAAATTTCTCCGTTAAACAAATCGGGGGGAAAAATAAACAGGGGCTAATAATTCAGGGGGTTTAATTCTGACTTCAACTATATAATATAATATACTGTATTAAGTTAATATTAATATATCATTGATATAATATCGTTAATATTATACAAATCCTTTTTTTTTTTTTTCAAATTTAAGTAGATTGAACTAGGGCTGGACAATAAAATTATTATAGATATTTATTGACCGAACAACATTTTCAATAACGATTTAAAAAAAGTTTGGTATGAAGTTTAGGTATGAAGGCTATAGTTTTATTAAAACGTGTCTGTTGAGCGCATGCCTTGGAAGGAATGCCACTATTCTTAGCGTGTAAGTTTGTCCTTTCCAATGGCATTTTCAGGAACTCCTACTTAAAAAATATCTGAACTTTTCCGAATGCCGGGAGCGCACCGCGATTCATGTAAACTAACTAATTCATGTAGAACTAACCAATCTGCTTCACACTTTGTACGGATATACACATTTCAGTAATAACCGCAGACTAATTACCTCAGACAAACACAGCGCACCTAAACACTGCAGTGATTTTTTTGTTATCTTCATTACCTTGTATCAGAGCTGCAGCAATGGTTTGTCGTTCTCTGAGAAAACGGTTAGTATACGAGAGACGCCATAGAAAATGGTGAAGGAAACCACACGCTCATGCTTGTCACTTCAGGTCAGAATAACAACACACGTGAAACGGTGTGCCATAACGCAGCCGTGAGAAGATTGTAACGATGTCACCTGAGTGGCTTTTTGGTTTCTTTTCTTGTGCATCCCAGCCACTAGCACCCCACCTGAAAGAGTTTTTAGCATAGGTGGTAATAAAGTCATTCAACTTTACTATTATTGGTATGTTGGAGTATGTATTTGAATATTGTTGGTTGGTTCCTTTACTTGAAAGCTCAGTTTTGATTATCATCATTTGTTTTGTTTACAGAGTTTAAGGTTTACTGTATCATTATTATTGACACCTTACAGATGTTGATCTACCTTTACCATTGCACAAACTTTGTAACATTTTATTTATCAGGTTTAAGAGTCTCTTTAACACTTGTGTTTATTTTAATATAAAGAAATCAGATATTTTGTTTAAATATTTTTGTTTGTGACTATTAAAACTATTTGCCTTAGTAATGTTGGTCAAATAAAATGAAGTGGTTAAATAACAAAAAATCCTAATATTCCTAAATGTATTGTTAAAAACATTCATTAATTATTGATATCAAATGATATGAAACATGATATCGTGATAATCAATCGCCCAGCCGTAGATTAAACACAAAACAATTAAGTTGTCCCCAAAAAACCTTAAGAATTGTGTTGGTTCAAGTAGTTTGAACAAGAAGTAAAAGCCATTTTTTGAGTGCGCTTTAGCCACTTTTCTCCAACCCCGTTCCTGACATTCCTCCACCATGATTACAGTTTTGTCATATTTCTCTGTCATTACTCCACTGTTTTGTTGATTTCCTTTCATGGAAGCTCTTTTTGTTTGTTTGTTTTTCTTTCTTTTTTGTACGTGTTCCCTCTGTTCTCCTTGGTTTTGCTCTCCATCCCTTATTTCCTGTATCTGTGTGTAAATGTCTGCTCTCCACCCTGTCTTTCTGCTTTGACTCACCTGCTCCACTCACGTCACCCTACTGTCTGCACTGTAAGATGTAACCCTCCCCTTACCCCGTCCCACCTCACTGACCCATGTCACTACTGACCGTCTAATGCCAGGCTCCAGAGGCGGCGCTGGCCCCACACCCTCCGCCCCCCGTGATGTGGTGGCGTCCCTGGTGTCCACCCGCTTCCTCAAGCTGACCTGGCGCCTTCCTGCTGAACCACATGGAGACGATGTCACCTACTCAGTCTACTACAGCCTGGAGGGCACTAACAGGCAGGAGCACCTACGTCACATTTATACACCTCCATTCTAAAGTTTCCACAAAAAATATTAAGCAGCACAATTGTTTCAAAATTATTTATAATAATAATAATAATAATAATAATAATAATAATGTTTCCAAATCAGCAAGTTAAAATCATTTTTGAAGGATCATGTGACACTCAATATTGGAGTAATAATGGTGATTATTCAGCTTTAAATCACAGGAATTATTAACTTTTAAAATATGTTAAAAATAGAAATCAGATATTTTGAATTGTAATTATATTTGCTATATGACTTGTTTTACTGTATTTTTTTATGTCAAATAAGTGCAGCCTTCGTTAGTGTGTGTGTGTGTGTGTGTGTGTGTGTATATATATATATATATATATATGAAGAGTTCAAATGCAAAACCCTCTAAATCCATCAGACCTCTTTTCTTGTAAATGAGCATTTTCTATCAGGCTCCTATAATTAGGTTCAGAAATGTCATTTTATAGATAATGAAAAGGTTATTACTGTAGGTAGGAAATAAAATACCTTTTTTTTTTCAAAAATGTCACTTTAGACAATTCTTTGTTTTTTAACAAGGTAAATTTTCTTTTGCGCCAAAACCAGCTAAATGAATGAAATCTGTCAAGTGCGTTAATCAATAACATTAAAACTGACATTAATTAAATCTTAACTATCAGTTGTCATTTCTGATATTTGGCATTTAGATTTAATGTAAGTTGAACATTGTAAACATAGTAAACTAAGCTTGTTAGATTCAAATAATGTAGTGTAAAACATTATGAAACATCAATATCTGTGCATTGTCCATTAATATAAAAAGCTTATCAGACGTATAGGTAATATGAAGTAATATAAATAATGTTTAGTTTTACACATTATATTTATCTTTTTAAAAATTGCTTAAATTAGCAAATAAAACACAAGGTAGGCCTACTGGGCAAAAAGGAGATGCCTCTCAGACAATTTTAGAAGCTGTCATTCATTCACTTTAAGATCTTGGTCTCTTGTTTATCCTCATAGCATCCACGTGAGATAAAAGAAAGGCATCTTAACTTTGTCTTTCGTGAAACGGTGTTGCCATTTAATGTATAATAAATCATACTCATTCAAAGTAGCGTCGCTGCGCAAACATACGTTATGAATGCATGCAACACTTCCGACTGTATATTTAGTGTTTTCTTTTTCTTATAATGCACAGAGTTTTGAGGTGAGGGACGTTTTTATTTGCCATTCACTGACAGTCGGACAGGCTCATCCAGTTCATCAAACTCCGTCTTTTAAAATCGGAAGCGGAATAAAACAGTCTCCTCATAAAAGCAGGCGTATCAGCGCGCTGCTACGTTGAAAACATATGATTCGATTCGTGCCTTCTGATTGGTTTTCGGGATATAGCGGCTTTTGCTGTCAAAGGCAAGTGGCGTTTAGCGACTTTTGCCAACAAACTGTTATTTCTGAATGGGTTAAAGCTGCGATTTAGATGATTTGATGCAAATCAATTAACGTTTCCAGGCTATATGTATTATAAATTATATTTAATTTTAATTGACTTATTATTTATCATGGTAGCATTTCTTGTACTGACTTTAAGCGAAGTTTATGTAAATGAATCACTTTTCAATAACACTATTTAAAGAATTATTAATTTACTCATTTATTTTGAAACATTGCATTACTGTAATAAGAATTTAATAATCACTATTAAAGAAAAAGGATATTTTTGATTTTTATTTTGATAAATATTTTTGATATTGTGTTGAATACAGTGCTCAGCATATATACAGTAAGTACACCCCTCACAAATCTATCTTTTAAATTCATATTTTTATTAGGAAGCTCTACAATATTATATTTGTGCATAAACATTAGATTAGTCAGTACTGAAGCCAAATCTGGAGCTTGTCTAACAAAATAACTTACGATAAGGGTCCAAAAACTAGTACAGCCAAATATATATGCTATATAAAAATATTAAATACAAATTTAAAAAAGAGGGAAAAAAAAATGTTGTTGGTTGTAATTTTTTTTGTTGCAATATTTTGCTTGTATTATCTTTCAATTTCTAAATATGTTTAGTGACTAAAATATCATTTTAATAAATATATCTGTTTTGTTTAAATGCACCAAAATGCATTGCCTATATTCACTGAGAAATGGAGAAAAATATTCATTTTCAAAATGGGGTGTACTTAATTATGCTAAGCACTTTATATAATACTTAACATATTATGATAAAGCACAATTTGTGCCTTATTTGTAATTTAAATATATTTACAGCTTATGTTAAGGCTTAAATTGCATTCAAGTAATTAAATATAATATTATATTTTTAAAAAATAACAAAAACATAACCATAAAATTTAATAATTAATTCAAAATAAATGCAATTTTACATAACTATGTGATGAATTCTTTTTGGGATATTCTTCTTCCAAGAAGCCTTTTTTTATTGCTGCTTGATGATTCTATGCACACGCTGCTCTTATTAATATTTATAATGCCATTCTGTATGATATTAATAACCCTATTCGCTATGAATTGTTATTGACTGGAGGAAAAATCAAGGATTCAGCAGTGATCTCCTGTTTCAGTCTCATATCATGTTTTTTGCGCTCATCCTGTACAGGGAGAGGATCGTAAACACCAGTCGTCCAGGAGAAATGCAAGTCACCATTCAGAACCTCATGCCAGACACAAAGTATGCCTTCCGTGTGGTGGCGCACAACAAAAACGGCCCCGGAGAGAGTTCAGCGCCTCTGAGAGTCGAAACTCAGCCTGAAGGTAAGACTTCTCTTTCTAAAACATCTACATACTGTACCTGTTTTTTTGATTGACTTATGAAAAAAAGTTAGCTTAAATATTAGCACATGGTGTGGAAAATACTGACATTGTGAGTTTGATTACTGTAGAAAGCAAGACCTGATCAAATGTGAATAGTATATTCATTCCAATAGAAGTCTCTTTAGATAAAAATATGAATATAAACATTAATAAATGTACATTTATTTTTTAAAACTGTAAGCAACAGTTTGACTTGCATTCATTTGCATGCAAATAATGTAGACTGGAGTTACTCAAGTTTCTAAGTTTGGTGAATTCTGACCTCCGATTTTGCATCGCATAAATGCGTGAGAACAATAGATGGAAAGATGATTTCTCTGTTCAGAAGTGTAAAATATGGAGCAGTCTTTAGTTTTATCAGTGTCGCTTCATCTTGTATTATAGATAATATTCAACAGAATATTGAATGATCAAATGTCAGTGGGACCACTGTTTTATCTATACAGAATAAAAGTTTTTTCATACAGAGGACAGCTGGGTTTCCACCCGAATGCGAGCACCTGCATATTTTTCCCCGATCACAGCCCGATCTGTCGGCGAGCTCGTTAACTTCAAATCAGGCTTAATATCCTGTAGTGGGAACTAGGGATGCTCCGATCAGGATTTTTGCAGCCGATACCAAGTACCGATTCTTTGTGATGGTGATCGGCCAATACTGAGTACCGATTCTGATGCTTCAAGCTTTATAATACATGGAGCACATTTCCCCCCTAAGTATGATAATTAAGTGGAGATCTTGCCTTACACCTCAGAGAATAAATGAAGAGTGTTGCATATAATCCCTCAAACATGTCTCTTATAACCATTTAGTGTGGACATGTCATGGTCAGAAGCAACTTTACAGAAAATAATAGATAAAACAGATACAAAAAAAATGGTAAGAAAAACAACTAACAAAGCAATTAGAAAACATTGCAAATGTCTCAATCATGTCTCAATCAAGAAAAAATACATATTTGATGCATAAGATGTTAAAATGCACATCTATAAATATATATTTATTTATTGCAGTAAGTATATTACAAAAAGGTATATTATGAAATATTCAATTAAAACATTTTTTTTTACGTTTTTAATTGTATTTCAGCCAGGTTTTAGTGAACTTGCAATATTGTCAAAAACACAGAACTCTCAGTTCTTATATATGTAAAAAGGTCTAAACACATGCAAGACCATTCCAATATTTTGCTCTCCAACTAGCATGTCTGGTTCCTCTACATATAAACTCGTAAACAGACACCTGTGATCGGTTTATGAGATCGGCCAGATTGGCGAGTACCGATCAAGTCATAAAATATGATTATCGGCCGATACTGATCTCTGGCCGATCGATCGGATCATCCCTAGTGTGAACTAGGCTTAAGCTCGCAACTGTGCTAGTGACGACATGATGACGTGTGCATTTGTAGTAGTGATGTCTCACTTCTTAGGTGGATATTTCTATCCATACCCCTACACAGGGCCAATGGCAAGACGAAGAGGTAGGGGTATAAAAAAGAATTATGTCTGGGCATAAATTTACACCCCTCACTTCACCCTAATATAGTTATCATTATAGTTATCATTCTTAGAGTAAACAGACCTCAACTTAAGATGCGTTCAGATGAGATTTATGAAGTATTTAAAACCTGATGTTTACTGACACAGTTGCATTTCAAATTACGCTCCGACAACATTCCAGAAGGCAACAAGGCATGAAATACACTCACACACTTGTCAAGAGTGTGTTTTGGGGCTAGGAGATTACGCTGTGAACATTTCCTCTGGAGGTTTTCTTCTCTCGAACTCCTCCGATGCCTCAATGTCAGTTTAAAATCTCATTATATACTGTAGGGGAGCACAAGTAAACACCTGCTGGCTTTTAAAGCAAACGCGTCTCTGAAGGTATATGGCCCGACTCCATCAACATGAAACATGATCATCCCAGACGCAAACTGTTTCTGGGTCAGACCGGCTCCTCTGCGCGTCCTTGGCTCTGACGGCTATAAGCACTTTATAATGTGTGTTAGCGGGATCCTGGCACTCTCGGAACTCCTGCTGTGTGGAGATCAGCCTCACACACACACATATATATATATATAACTGAGAACATTATGAATGAATCTGAGCACAAGTCATACACGCTTAATCCAGTGTAGGCGCTCCCCATCCCAAGCTGTAAAACATCGCTATCAAAAGCAGTGTTGATGTTGGATTGAATGGATGTCTGTGGAACTGAGATAAAGCGATTTCTCCGTCAGCCGTTTAAGATGCCAGAAACGCTTGATCAAAGTTTGCGCAATGACTCATGGAAGATGTTGAATGCAGTTTATGCTTGAGCCTGAACGCAGAGGATGGATCAGTGTGAGCGTTACTGGATGAACGTTGATAAAGCGCTGTTGCTGATCTGTGGTGAAGTGGCTCAGAGGATGTACTGTAGTTAAACTCAAAAACCATTCATGCTGCTCTTGTTATGATGTGCGTGTACTGTAGTCGCCCGAGATTATCATGCTTCAGAAGGACGTTGTTCTGTTTTTCCCTCTCAGCAGCAAATAATGACGACTGGCAACTTGGATTTAAGCGAAACAAACTGTTTACTGGAGTTTCTTGTTGTACACTGAGTTAGTTACTTTAGTTAAAGGCACACTCTCAGTAGTTCTAAGCATCCTAAGAATTTAGTTCTTAAAGCTGAACATTATATTTAAATGTCAAAGTAATTATTTAACATTAGTGAAGTTTATTTATAAACTAATTTCGAGAGGATCACGTACTTATGATTGCTTGCAGCCGGTCCCGCATTATCCAATTTATGATTCACCAATCAGACGATTCCTAAGCCACTATAAATACCCTAAGTTCCATATAACAGCCATCTTCATTTTGAAGAATGCCCCTTTCCACCCCTACTCCTCCTCCTTTCCTAGATGGGTGGCACAGTGGCCCAGTGGTTAGCACTGTTTCCTCACAGCAAGATTGTCACTGGTTCTACTGCTAACCAAGCCAGCCGATGTTTCTGTGTGGAGTTTACACGTTCTCCCCGTGCTCACGGGGGTTTCCCCAGGGTTTCCCGGTTTCCTCCCACCATCCAAAAACATGCAACTTAAGTTAATTGACTAATCCAAATCGGCACCATAGACATGCACCTAGTAAGTCAAGGTCAAAGTCAGCTTTATTGTCAATTCAACCTCATGTACAGGACATACAGAGAATAGAAATTCTGTTACTCTCAGACCCTAGGTGCCTAACATATAATATTAATACAAAATACAAAAAGTAGAGTTGTAAAAAGAATTTACAATAAATACAATTATACAATGTAGTCTAAAAAAATATATACATTAAAAAAAAAATATATATATATATATATATATACATAAGATGTAATCTAAAAATAAACGTAAAAATTTTGTGAGCAATACAATTACAGTTAAGGGCATATGGCAATATCAGGGCATAAGTAGTTATCACTTAAGAGCAATCACAATCTGTTCATTAGCTACTACAGCAGGGGAGTTTTCGAGATCTACCTGAGCTCAAACTCCCCTCTCGCCTTGCAAACGGGAGGGACCCCTGGGCTCGAGGGTCTTATGAGCTCAGGGCTCTTTCCTGGGACAGCATGCCAAACAAGCTTTATAATCAATCAACAGCTAATGCCGAGTTCAGACTGCATGATTTTTGCCCCGATTTTGACTCGGTGACAGGTTTTGAGAAATCGCCAACAAATGTCTGAAATCACAGGCAAATCGGCGATCATTCACGGGAGTGAAAATCACACAGTATGAACTGTCAAAGACGCGATCTGAGAGAATTGCTGATGAGTCGCCGACACCTGTGAAATATTTGGCGTGCTAAATATCTGTAGCTGTCGGCGATTCAAATCATGCCGTGTGAAATGTGCTCTGATTGAAAATAACATCAACGATCACCTACAGCCAATAAGAGGGCAGCATTCACTACTGGGTACCTGCAGGCCAGCGGGAGGTTGGGGGAGAAGTTAAAAGCGCTACTTTTCAGTTTATTTGGACCCAAGAAATTGAGGAAAAACTCCTGGAAATTTGGCAGGAGCACCGTGTCTGTTTAACGTGTCATCTGAGCAATACGCACAACCGGGTCGAAAAATTTAAAAAAGTATAAGAGAAATTGCTCTCTTCAAAGCCAGTTGAGCAAAATAAGTACATTTTCTACCCCACTAAAGGCGTCTTTCTCATTATGTAGTTAATAACAAGATATATATTACGTGACCTCGCGTTGTTTCCATATCTTCTCACATGTGGTAATGAAACGTATTTTGGACAAAGTTGTCGGCGATTCTTCCTATTTTAAAGTCATGCAGTGTGAACCACCATGTCGCCGATACATCTTGCAGTGTAAACAAAGCACCGACGGAACGCTACCCCAGATAGTCATGCAGTGTGAAAACATCTGTCACACGACTACTTTAAAAATCATGCAGTCTGAACTCTGCATAAGTGTGAACTCTTGAATGACTATAAAAAACAATAACGGAAACATTAACTGATCATTCTCATTGACATACTTTAATTTGTCACTACAGACATAAAGCAGCAGAAAGGCAGTTTATTTTCCAACTCTGCTGAAGAAAAATGATCACTTAATGGAGATTTTTCTTAGCAAATAAGAAGCTATATTTTAGTCTTAAAGGAACACTCCACTTTTTGAGGTGAAATTAGAAATAAATAGTTGATATTTCATATGTTTGTATCCATTCAGCCGATCTCCAGGTCAGGGGGGAGCACTTTTAGCTTAGCTTAGCAAAAAACAATCAATCGGATAAGACCATTAGCATCTCTCTTGAAAAAGCTCTTAAAAAGAGTTTCGATAATTTCCCTATTTAAAGTTTGGCACACACACATGCAAAATCATATAATATATATAATTAAAATTCTTTTAAAAAATAGTTATGAGAGTGATTTTATTTTTTTTCAACACATTTTTAAACACACAATCGTTTTAATAACTAATTTTGTAATAACATTTTTGCCATGGTGACAGTGCATAATATTTTAATAGGCGAGATCGGTTAATGTGGTTTGTTCTGTAGCCAATCAAATTATTTTAATTTCATAAGGGGGGTAATTATGGAGCTCCTAAAGTGACGTGTCCCAAAATAATAATAATAATAATAATAATAATAATAAAGACTTTCATGTGTGCACACAATACTATGTTGTGCGCACGGGATAGATATTGCGTGCGCACGACGTAAGTACCACGTGCACACAACATAAGTATTACATGTGCATGGCATAAACATACATATTGTATGCACATGACATGCGTATCGCGTTTGCACAACATAGATCGTATCGTGTGCGCACATCATACGCATAGTGCCATAGACAAATATATTGCGTTCTCATGACATACACATCGCGTGTGCATGACAAAGACATACATATTGCGTTATATGTTGTGCGCAAGCAATACAGTGCACGCAAAACTATGTAGTGCAAATGCGATACGCATGTCGTGCACACACGATATGTATGTCTGTCGCAATATGTATGTCAATGTCGCAATACACATGACGTGCACACATGATACGCATGTCTGTCACGATGTGTGCGTCATGCAAACACGATACAATGCCTTGCAAACAACTCGTATGTCGTACACACACGATATGTATGTCTATGTCGCAATACAAGTCGTGCGCACACGATATGCATGTCATGCGAACACGATACGCATGTCGTGCACACACGATATGTATGTCATGTGCCCAATCTGTATGTCGATGTTGCGATATGTATGTCTATTTGTATATATATGTATGTATATGTATATCATGTGCACACGATATGTTTGTCTATGTCGTGATATGTATATTGTGTGCACACGTTATGTATGTCTATGTCGCGATATGTATATCTATGTCACAATACATATGTTGTGCACAAACAATATGTATGTCATGCGAACGCGATACTGTCGTGCGAATGAAATACGTATGACAACAGACAACATATGCATTACGTGCGCATGACATAGACATACATATCACATGCGCACAACAAAGAGATAAATATCGAGGTATCATGTTCACACGACATGCGTATCGCGAAAGCCTTTAATATTTATTTATGTTTTGCACGTCACTTTAGAGGCTTCATGTGTATTATTATTATTATTGAACTGCTTTTATTGCAGTTAAATTAAGAGAAATAAGATTTTCTCCAGAAGAAAAAATATTGTAGGAAATACTGTGAGAATCCCCATGCTCTGTTAAACATAACTGGGGAAATATTTGAAAAAAAATGAAAATTTCACAGGAGCGCTAATCATTTTTCCTTAATTTTTGTATAAACAATCCCATTTCTTGTCTTTTAAGTAGTGCTTACATGCTTTTTGTTTTGTTGTGTGTAATTTACAGTGTTATTGTTCATACTTTAAGTATACTGAATGAAAGTGTCTTCTAAATAACTACTTGCCAACTTACTTAAAAATTGGCCGGTTGTTCAAGTCAGTGCTATTCAGATGCTATTATATGTGTCATGTAATGTAGATGGTTCTGCATGATGAGTGCCTGAAGGCATGTCAGTTGCGAGCGTGTTGGAAGCAACAGATTTAACGGACACTCATCGAAGCCTGTAATTGAATGTAATGATTCATGACCCTAGCAAGTAAACAAAAGTTAAGCAACATAGAATCTCATTTCCATTCTCTCCGCTCTGCTGAGCAAATGAAATCACGTCAATCCTGCAGGCCGAGCTGGCATGTGTTAGTCTGCTTTCTGCCAGAGGTGTTTGTCGACACATGACACTGTCATATGCTGAGCGCAGAAGAGAAAACACTCGCTACTCAATCAGTTTCAAAGTGCTTCACTGCCGTGACTCTGTTGCAAACAATACTGCCAAAGCATCAGTGCATGTACCAAACATTCATTCATTTTTCTTCAGCTTAGTTCCTTAGGGTTCACGACGGCGGAATGAACCACCAACTATTCCAGCATATGTTTTACGCAGCGAATGACTTTCAAGCTGCAACCCAGTACTGGGAAACACCCATACACTCTCGCATTCACACACACTAAGGTCAATTTAGTTTAGTTTAGGTCAATTCACTTATAGCGCATGTCTTTGGACTGTGGGGGAAACCCACATGAACACAGAGAGAACATGCAAACTCGACACGAACCAGCGAGCTTCTTGCGCCGAGGCGACAGTGCTAACCACTGAGCCACTGTGCCACCAAGGCAAAACATTTTGTCATGATTTAGGCATGGGCAATATGAGTGATCGGCCAGGCGGCATCTTGCTAGGGGTGGCATGGAGACCCCCGCTCTTGACTTTCGTTTGCAACTTCTCCCTCCCCCTAGTCGTCCACTACCTCCCCCCTCTTCACTTTCGCACCTTTATCCTTTTATAATGTTGCTTTAATAATTTTATTTTTTATTTTGCAAAGAAAATTAAAATATTAAATTTAAATAAACATTATAATACAATATTATAACATTGGTTGAAATAAAATATCAGCCAAAATAAAAATAAATAAATTAATTAATAAATAAAATATTCTATATAAACAGAATATTCTATTCATTATAATGTTGCTTTAATAATTGTGTTTTATAAAAAAACTATTTTACAAAAATAGCCAGTCAAAGCATCAGCAAAGGGAACGATTGGTTGTAATAAAACATGACCCAAATTTAATTTAATTTAATTTAATTTAATTTAATTTAATTTCAGTAAAATAATAAATATCATAATAAAATATTATACATAATTTAATAAAATATCACATATTAAAATAAAATATTATAACTATTATAATAGAATAGCATATAATACCATACTATGCTGTTTTATACTGTTTAAAATCTACTATCATTTTTCCCCTTTCTGTGTAATAGTCCAGGTACCTGGTCCGGCTCCAAACCTGCATGCTGTGGTTTCGTCCCCCAACACTGTCAGTCTCAGCTGGAATGTGCCTCTTATAGGCAACGGTGAGATCCAGAACTACAAGATCTACTACATGGAGAAGGGCATGGACAGTGAACAGGTACAACTGTAATATCATGTCAAATGTGTTGTGACGTTTGATAATGCATGTGAAATGTTCACAGTGGAGCTTTAATGTCCTGAGCTTCAGTTTTATTACTGCTGGCAAATTTTGGTGCAGTGGAAGTCATGTTTTGTGTATTTTTGTGCTAGCAAAACACACAGTATTTCCAAAAATGTGTTTTTCTTCTGGAGAAAGTCTTATTTGTTTTATTTTGGTTAGAATAAAAGGTTTTTTAAGCTGATTTAAAGTCATTATTATTAGCCCCCTTAGCAATTAGCAATTTTTCAGTTGGCTAAAGAAGGAACTATTGTTATACAGTGATTTTCCTAATTACCATAATTTGCTTAATTAACCTAGTTAAGCCTTTAAATGTCACTTTAAGCTGTATAGAAGTGTCTTGAAAAAATATCTAGTAAAATATTATGAACTATCATCATGGCAAAGATAAAAGAAATCCGCTCTTAGAATTGTTTATAAATGTGTTTATAAATGTGCTAATAATTCAGGAGGGCTAATAATTTGGGCTTCTTCTGTATATAGTTTATAGTTCAGATATAAACACTGATGTTTATGGCAAAGATTAAAATCACATTTCGATGCAACTTAATGCTCAAAATGAATGTTTTAGCAATTGCACTGTTTAACCAATAGGTGGCGACAACCAGCCATAAAAAAAAATTTATTGAATAAGTAATGAAACCTAAAGTTTTTACGAGCGAGTTATTGAACCATTCATTGAAAAATGAGACTAAAAATAAATGTGTTTTTGTACACATTTAGAATATTAAATTAATATATTTTGCATTAGCAGAAACAGTAGCAAACATTATTTTTTACAGTATTGAATATTTATTTTATTCAGCTTGTTTTTTTTTCTGATTTTATAAAAATCAGAAAAAAATCAGAAAAATCAGAAAATCAGAAAAAAAAAAAAAATATATATATATATATATATATATATATATATATATATTTATTTATTTATTTTTTAAATATATGTATATATATATATATATATATATATATATATATATATATATATATATATATATATATATATATATATATATTTTTTTTTTTTTTTTTTTTTTTTTTTTTTTTTTTTTTTTTGGAGAAAGTCTTATTTGTATTATTTTGGCTAGAATAAAAGTAGTTTTTAATTTTTTACACCATTTTAAGGTCAAAATTATTAGCCCCTTTAAGCTATATATTTTTTCAATAGTCTACAGAACAAACCATCATTATACAATAACTTGTCTAATTACCCTAACCTGCCTAGTTACACTAATTAATCTAGTTAAGCCTTTATATGTCACTTTAAGCTGTACAGAAGTGTCTTGAAAAATATCTAGTAAAATATTATTTACTGTCATCATGACAAAAATGAAATAAATCAGTTATTAGAAATGAGTTATTAAAACTAATATGATTACAAATGTGTTGAAACAATCTTCTCTACATTAAACAGAAATTGGGGAAAAATAAACGGGGGGGCTAATAATTCTGACTTCAACTGTATATATACATATATATATATATATATATATATATATATATATATATATATATATATATATATATATATATATATATATATATATATATATATATTAGGGGTGTGACGAGACGCCTTCTCCACGAGAAGAGACACAAGATTGGGTTCACAAGAACGAGGAGAGATGAGATTTTTACAGTATTTTTAAGAAATCCTCAATAATGAAATACATGAATGTCTTTTGGTATTTACAGCGCTTCATATATGCACTTCAATAATGCGAAAAAACAGCAGTACTCCATATGTCTTCATTCCATTTGTTTACGATGATTATGACTTTCAGCATATCTGTAGTGCTATTTCATTGCATGTATATGAACCATAATGTGTGTGGCTGCAGTTGTAGCCTATGTTGGACGCACTTGAATTGCAGATCAAATCCAATCCTGCCTTCAGTCTTCAATGCTTATTTTACTCTCACGCTCTATCATAACATCAAAACTCACGAGACAACATTTCACCTCAACGAGAAATCTCGTCGCGATTTAATCTCACGAGATCTTGTCATACGAGATCTTGTCACACCCCTGATATATATATATATATATATATATATATATATATATATATATATATATATATATATATATATATATATATATATATATTCATATATGTATATGTGTATATATATATATATATATATATATATATATATATATATATATATATATATATATATATATATATATATCAGGGGTGTGACAAGATCTCGTATGACAAGATCTCGTGAGATTAAATCGTATGACAAGATCTCGTGAGATATATATGAAATATATATTATGTTTGTTAAAATCAAAAGTTATGTGCAGTACTATTTTTGTAATAAAGGGAAAGCAAATACTATTAGTCTCCCCCACTTTTTGCTGATTTGAAACATGGTTCGATCCGTGGCTCAAAAAGCCTAATGTCACCTAAACCATGAGACTTATGATCCATTCCACCACTATGTCCATGTCTAATATCCATCATCTTTTGATCAGGATCTGGATGTGAACACACTGTCCCACACCATGACTGGCCTGAAGAAGTTCACGGAGTACAGTTTCAGACTGGTGGCCTATAACAAACATGGACCTGGAGTCTCCACCGAGGACATATCAGTGCGCACATACTCTGATGGTACAGTACATCCCGTGTTTTCCTTTTTCTTCTTCTTCTCAGTTTCCTCCATTCTGCCCAAAACCCCCTGCAGTTGTTGTTTTTCCAGAGTGATCTTAATAAGAGCTTCACCGAGAACAATAAACAATGCCAACAATAAAGCAGCTATCATCTATAACCCTGTTGTGGTTACATCAACAGTCGATATCACCAGGGTCCAAATTAACTTTATTTTTACACCTGTCAGAAGTAAATTGAAAACCAAAAAAATTACTTGGCATAAAGATTTGTTGCCCCCCATGAAACTGTATTTTGTAGTTATTACTGTTCCTTCAGCTGGGGACTCGTGAGCTTCTAGCCATCTGTTAAAGTTTTATGTCCACTGTAAAATTAATATCGAAGTCCTCTTAGGCCATGATTCTTACAGCTTTCATTTTTTCCCCAAATTGTCTGGGTATGAAAAAGGTAACATAAATATACAACATGTAGTGGTCATTACTATGGCTACACGATAGTGTGGGAAAATATGCAATATATGATATTGTTGTAATGATAATGATATTTCTTACGATATAACTAACACTATTTTATCAGCAATTTAAAAAAAATCTTTTATTTATGTAGTGATCATACTAAAATAAACAGGCAATAGATATATTTCTGAGCAAATAAATTAAACATAAAAAAACAATTTGACTCGAAAATACCCTGAATGACTGAAAACTGTATTAGTATTTAGAATTATTATTTATTTACTCCTTAGTATTTATTTATTTAGTATTCATTAGTATTTATATATTGTTAACTAAATCTTTTTACACCTTTATAATTGTTTGTTTGATTACTGATGTTTCAATATTTCAGAATAAGTTTGTATTTTTCCCCCTATAATTTGTTCAAACAAAATTTAATAATAATAATAATAATAATACCTTTTATTTATAGGCATATGAATGAATTCATCTTAAAGTTTGGAACAGAGATACAGCTGCGAAAATAAGTACTGAACACGTCACCATTTTTCTCAGAAAACATATTTCTAAAGGTGCCGTTGACTGTAAATTTTCCCCAGATGTTCCTAACAACCAAATAAATCTATATATGCAAAGAAAACAAGTCTAATTAGTTTTTAAATGAAGTTATATGTAATAAAATGAAATGACGCAGGGAAAAAGTATTGAACACATCAAGAAAGGGAGGTGTAGAAAGGCTTTGAAAGCCCAGACAGCAGCTGAAATCTCTCAGTAGTTCTTCAGCAACCCTCTGCCCTTCGTCATGGTAAATAAATATCAGCTGCTTCAGTCCAACATTTACATTATCAGGATGATGAAGATGAAACCAGGGTGGACATTTCAGCAAGACAATGATCCAAAACACAGCCAAGGAAACTCTCAGATGCTTTCAGGGAAATAAAATCAAGCTTTAGAATGGCCCAGCCAATCACCTGAGCTGAATCCAATAAAAAAGACAAAATAAAATCAGATTTGATAGACGAAACCCAAAGAACCATCAAGATTTTTACACTTTGTTGAAGTCTATTTATAATATATTTTGGGGTAAAACAAAAACTAATCCTCCTGTCTGTGTGCTCAGTCCCCAGTGCTCCTCCGCAGAACATGACAGTGGAAGTGCTGAACTCCAAGGTAAGACTTTCGTTTATGGCTTCAGTGTGTCAGCAGCTGTACTGTAGTCCTGATGAAGATGCTCATCTGTTGCTGTGATTTAACTCCAACGAGCAGGACATCTGTGCGCTGTCACAAAGCTTTACATCCTCGTTCGTTCTTCCTCTCTGCTCACCTCCCCCTCTTTCTCAACATGCAATTTCTATTTGTCTTGCTGCCGGGGAATAGGAGTCTTCCTCCTCTTGTTTTTATTCATGAGCCTGCTTGTGCTTCTAGTCATATACAGACAAGTGTCTCGGGCTGTGATATTGCATTTAGCTCTATTATTTCGTGGGCTTTGCTTTAGCATGCGTGACTTTTGCTGTCGCACATCCTTAGAGGTTGAACAGAGCAGTGAGTTTTAGCCATAAAATCACTATGAAATCAAAACTGCTGTTTTTTATTGTTTATTTATGGAATAAATTAGATAAATTGTCTATATGAAGGACTTACTTGTTCATTCATTCATTCATTTTCCTTCGGCTTAGTTCCTTTATTCATTAGGGGTCACCACAGCGGAATAAACCGCCAACTTATCCAGCATATGTTTTACGCAACGGATGCCCATCCAGCTGCAACCCATCACTGGGAAACACCCATAAACTCTCACATTCATACACATACACTAAGGCCAATTTAGTTTATTCAATTCACCTATACCGCATGTCTTTGAACTGTAGGGCCGGGACTCTAACCAGTATTGGCCTTGTTGCTGTGAGGCAACAGTGGTAACCACTGAGCCACCGTGCCGCCGTTTTGGTAAATGTACCAATCAATTCTTTTGAATGTAATCAAAAAAAAAAAAAAAAAAAATATATATATATATATATATATATATATATATATATATATATATATATATATATATATATATATATATATATATATATATATATATATATATATATATACAGGGAGTGCAGAATTATTAGGCAAGTTGTATTTTTGAGGATTAATTTTATTATTGAACAACAACCGTGTTCTCAATGAACCCAAAAAACTCATTAATATTAAAGCTGAATATTTTTGGAAGTAGTTTTTAGTTTGTTTTTAGTTTTAGCTATTTTAGGAGGATATCTGTGTGTGCAGGTGACTATTACTGTGCATAATTATCAGGCAACTTAACAAAAAACAATTGAACAATCGATCAATTGAATCGAATTCAATTGATCAATTGAACTCTTTGGAGTGAATGCCAAGCGTTACGTTTAGAGAAAACTAGGCACCGCTCATAACCAGGCTAATATCATACCTACAGTGAAGCATGGTGGTGGCAGCATCATGCTGTGGGGATGTTTTCAGCAGCAGGAACTGGAAGACTAGTCAGGATAGAGGGAAAAATGAATGCAGCAATGTACAGAGACATCCTGAATGAAAACCTGCTTCAGAGTGCTCTTGACCTCAGACTGGGGTGACGGTTCATCTTCCAGCAGGACAATGACCAAAGCACACCGCCAAAATATCAATGGAGTGGCTTCACAACAAATCTGTGAATGTCCTTGAGTGGTCCAGCCAGAGCCCAGACCTAAATCAAATTGAACATCTCTGGAGAGATCTCAAAATGGCAGTACACCGTCGCTTCCCATCCAATCTGATAGAGCTTGAGAGGTACTGCAAAGAGGAATGGTCAAAAATTCCCAAAGACAGGTGTGCCAAGCTTGTGGCATCATATTCAAAAAGACTTGAAGCTGTAATTGCTGCCAAAGGTGCATCAACAAAGTATTGAGCAAAGGCTGAGAATACTGATGTACATGTGATTTTTCAGGGTTTTTATTTTTAATCAATTTACAACAATAAAAAAAATCTTTTCACATTGTCATTATGGGGTATTGTGTGTAGAATCTTGAGGAAATAAATTAATTTAAACTATTTTGGAATAAGGCTTTAACATAAAAAATGTGGAAAAAATGAAGCGCTATGAATACTTTCCGGATGCACTGTATATATATATATATATATGGGGAATATATCATATATTAAATAAGTAAAATGTAAAACTAAAGTCATTTTGTACACATCTCTTCCAGTTATAGAGGGATTCAGACATGATCCACAGCATCTTTGTGAACTGCACTTTATTGCTGTGACTAGTCATGCGAGTTACACATTCTCAGCGGTTTCTTGTTTGTGATTTCATGGTTAAAGGATAGCCTTCCATGAATCACATGCTATTAATATATATAGCCATAACTGATCCATTCAAAATAATTGATTGATACATTTACCAAAATGGCGGCCCGGTGGCTCAGTGGTTAGCATTGTTGCTTTACAGCAAGAAGGTCGCTGGTTCAAGTTCCGGCTGGACCAGCTGGCATTTCTGTGTGGAGTTTGCATGTTCTTCTCGTGTTGGCGTGGGTTTCCTCCAGGTGGTCTGGTGTCCCCCACAGTCCAAAGACATGCACTATAGGTGAATTAAATAAAGTTAATTGGCGATAGTGTATGTGTGAATCAGTGTGTATGGGTGTTTCCAAGTACTTGGTTCTGGCTGGAAGGACATCGCTGCCTAAAACATATGCCAGAATAGTTGCCGGTTCATTCCACTGTGGTGACCCCTGATAAATAAGGGACTAAGCCGAAAGAAATTGAATGAATGAATTTACCAGAATTGTGGCCAGTGAAAATGCTGTAGAAACTTGCTTGAAACTCTGGGAAACCACTAGACACAGTGGGCCGGCATGCAAAAAAAAAAAAAATGTCAATCCCAGAAGACAAAACAGCTCACAGCAGTTTTGCAGTCTATTTGCATTATGGCTGCACAAACACACACACACACACACACACACACACACTTTCAGACCTGTAATAGGTTTTATGGCTCAGTAATTAGCACTGAATAATAATGACGGCTTCACGTCCCAGACAGACGCTTTCTTCTTCCTCTGGTTCGGTTGTGTTGCATGAGAAGATGCTTAATTAGTGGACTCCTGTGGTCTGCGTCGGCCCCCTCGCGCGGCCCTGGGGTGCGACGCAGCAGACGGGCAAATTCAATCAGGGTGCGTATAATGAACACAGTGACTTATACGAGGTACCACCCATGTGACCCATAAGTCAATTAAAACAAGTTTGTTTGCCTAAACAACACATGCAGTAGTTAGCGAGGTAAACCGGAATCGCTCTGAAAACGAAATACAGTAATTGCGCGGATTTAATTCGGGTTTATTCCCTCGCGACCCACCAGCACCGCAACTGTGGATACTGTTAATTAATTCTCCACCCACGCTGGGCGGCCCCTCTCTCTGCCTTCATTATCCCAGTGTGCACGGCGGGCCCCGCAGCAAACCTCCTCCATCCATCCTTCTCCTCTACACCGCACAGCTTCATCTATTATTCATGGACTCTTTGTGGCCCAGACGCCGCTACTCGCCCAATGCCCTCCGCAGGACTGATAGACCCCTGTATGCTTTATGTGGAGGATCTTTAATACAGGCCTGAGGGTGGCAGAGACAGGGATTCCACTCCTGCACTTAGTCTTGTTACTCTGCTGACTTTGCATGTCAGCGCATGGAGGAGGTGCTGAATAAATGACGGCACTAATTCTCTTCTACAGTGTGTTTGATAATGAAATAAAGTTAAAAGATGACCTATTGTCCCCCTTTTTACAAGATCTAAAATAACTCTCTGATGTCCAAGACTACTCGTGTGTAGTAGTCTTGAACACCTTGATTAGTTGCATCAGCTGTGTTTGATTAGGGTTGAAGCAAAACTGTGCAGATTTGCGGCCATCCAGGCCGCATATTGAAAGAACATTAATATGTGGGATACTGAAATGTGTGCACTTTACAGAGCCTCATGATCAGATGGCAGCCTCCACCAGCCGATGCCCAAAACGGAGAGATCACGGGCTACAAGATCCGCTACAGGAAGGGTATGAGGAAGAGCGAGGTGGCGGAGATCACTTCAGGATCACAGCTTCATCAGCTCATAGATGGTAAGATGGACGACCTCTCAATCTCAGAAGAGCTGACAGATATTTTCAATATCACCAATGATTGTAGATGTGCAGTTAAAGAAAAAATTATTAGCCCTCCTGTGAAATTCTTTAATATGTTTTTCAAATGTATGCCAAGTAGAATAAAGGGGGATAATGAATATTGATAGTATTAAGAAAAAATGCCCTTGCTACTGTATGTTAAACGCATGGGCGTTAATTTCATTTAACATTCGGGGGGCAGTAAATACAAAATTTATCAATTTTTGAAGAGGACACAAATATTACAGTCAAATCTTACTCATAAAGATATGTCCACACAGTGAAAAACTTTGCTTCTATCATTACTATTGTTTAGGGAAGGGGGTGGGTGGGTCAGTTGGTCAGTCAGAGACAGCAAAAGAGAGCTGCTGAGAGATGGGTCTTTTATTTCACTTGATGTTTGGTTTGATTTGACATGCTTCTCATATACTGTTGAAGTCAGAATTATTAGCCCCCCTTTGATTTTTTTTTTCTTTTTTAAATATTTCCCAAATGATGTTTAACAGAGCAAGGAAATTTTCACAGTATGTCTGATAATATTTCTTCTTCTGGAGAAAGTCTTATTTGTTTTATTTCGGCTAGAATAAAAGCAGTTTTTAATTTATTATAAACCATTTTAGGGTCAAAATTATTAGCCCTTTAAGCTATTTTTTTTTCAATAGTCTACAGAACAAACCATCGTTATACAATAACTTTCCTAATTACCCTAACCTGCCTAGTTAACCTAATTAACCTAGTTAAGCCTTTAAATGTCACTTTAAGCTGTATAGAAGTGTCTTGAAAAATATCTAGTAAAATATTATTTACTGTCATCATGACAAAGATAAAATAAATCAGTTATTAGAAATGAGTTATTAAAACTATTATGTTTAGAAATGTGATTAAAAAATCTTCTCTCTTAAACAGAAATTGGGGAAAAAAATAAACAGGGAGCCCTGAATAATTCAGGCGGGCTAATAATTCTGACTTCAACTGTACAATAATAACAAAGAATTCACAAAAATGTAAAAAAAAATTAGTTTCAAATTATGACACTTAAGAACAGAATAAAAATGTATTATACAAAAAAACACACTGGGGTAATTTCAGTCATAGCACAGTGGTCACTCATTTGGTAAACACATAACTAAACAATATGCTCACTGTGGTCGTTAATGTTAAGTTAACAAGTTAATGTTAACCCTTGGACTTGTCCGCCCGTGATTTATGCACGTGGTTAATTGTCGCTTGGTAAATATTTGAAAAATAATAACAATGTCAATAATATACAGTTCAAGTCAAAATTATTCGCCCTCCTGTGAATTTATTGTTTCTTTCAAATATATCCCTAATGATGTTTAACAGAGCAAGGAATTTTTCACAGTATTTCCTATAATATTATTTCTTCTGGAGAAAGTTTTTGGAGACATGTCCTGTGGTCTGATGGAAGTAAGATTAAACTGTTTGGCCATAATGACCAGTGTTACATTTGGAGGACAAAGTGGAAAGCTTACAAGCTTAGGAACACCATCCCAACTGTGAAGTATGGGGGCAGCAGCATCATGTTGTGGGGCTGTTTTTCTGCAGGAGGGACTGGTCCACTTCACAGCATAGATGGCATCATGAAGAAAGAACATAATGTAGAAATACTGAGGCAACATCTCAAGACATCAGCCAGGAAATTAAAACTTGGCCACAAATGGGTCTTCCAATCAGACCATGACCCTAAGCATACTGCCAAATTAGTTAAAATGTGCTTTAAGGACAACAGAGTGAAAGTTTTGGAGTGGCCATCACAAAGCCCTGAAATCAATCCTATAGAAAATAGAGTTGAAAAAGCGTGTGCGAGCAAGACAACCTACAAATCTGACTCAGTTACACCAATTCTGTCAGGAGGAATGGGCCAAAATTCCTGCAAACTATTGTGAGAAGCTTGTGGAAGGATCCCCAAAACATTTGACCAAAGTTATTTAAAAAAAAAAAAAACAAAGAAATGTATGTAAACTTTTGACTGTCTAGAAATCATAAAAAAATTCTCAAAAAAAATACATTCTCTCTATATTCTGACATTTAGCAAATGTAAATCTTATAGGTAATCCTAAAGGACATAAAATAGTATTTGTTTAGTATGATTTACCATCAAACATTTAAAAAAAAAAATGGTTATGTTACTTTTTTTAAAGTGTATGTAAATTTCTGGTTTCAACTGTATGTATGTATGTATGTATGTATGTATGTATGTATATATATATATAATTTGTCTACAGAATAAACCATCGTTAGACAATGATTTGCCTAATTACCCTAATTAACCTAGTTAAGCCTTTATATGTCACTTTAAGCTGAATACTAGTATCTTGTAAAATATCTAGTCATATATTATTTACTGTCATCATGGCAAAGATAAAAGAACTCAGTTAAAATAAATCAGTTACTAAAACTATTATGTTTAGAAATGTGTTGAGGAAAAAAAACAGAAATTGGGGGAAAAATATACAGGTGGGCTAATAATGCAGGAGGGCTTATAATTCTACATATGAAATGTATCATAATAAATGTATACCATTTTGGTTGAGCGAGTCCTTATCCATTTATACCAATGCTTTTCATCTGGAATATCAACCAGACTAACTGTGTTGTAAAAAAAAAACCACCAGAGATGCTCTAAAATGGATGATCCTGCAAAAAAATTAAATAAAATAGAGCCTGGAGTGACAAACTCTATCTATTAATGAGACAAAAGTGAACATTAAATTAAACTCAAAGTAGATTTCAACTGTGTCATGCTGTGGTCGGCTTCAAAGAGCATAAATGGCTGTTTTCTGTTTCGCTTGAGTAGAGATGAAGAGATGTTTGTTAGTTCAAAGGCTTGAAGTGAAGGCATGAGTCTCATTCTCCCAGAAGGCTGTATCCTTTTGCATTCAACACTCTTTACTGAGCCAGACACTTATTAACATTTTAAAGCAATTACAACCTCTGGCTGATTTAAAGACAGCAGGCATTCTCTCATCTGTAAGAAACTGAAGATGTTCCTGGCGTCTCATGGAAAAAAAATATATGTACAGTATCAATTTCCCCTCTGGTTTGTGTCAATTCATCAAATCAGTTTATAGTTTATTTACAGTTGAGGGCCAATTTATTTGCCCTTCAATGCAATATTTATTCTTGTTCTTAAAGTTTTTTGTTAGATTAGTTCCAGGTTTGGCTTCAGTACTGACTAACCTAATGGATATGCACAAATGTAATATTGTAAAGCATCCTATATAACATATTGATTAAAAAGATAGATTTGTGAGGGGTGTACTCATTTATGCTGAGCACTGTACACTGCATTCTTATATCTTCAGGTTTGCAGCGAGGCACTGAATATATGTTGCGAGTATCTGCTATGACGGTCAACGGCACAGGTCCTGCCACCGACTGGACCACTGCAGAGACATTCGAGAGTGATCTGGATGGTAAAGACAGACATACATCTTGTTTGTTTAAAAAGGTGATTGATTAGGGTGAGTAAAGTGTAATTTTGCTTCTTTTTTGGTTTCAGAGTCAAGAGTGCCGGATGTCCCAAGCTCTCTGCATGTTCGGTCTCTGGTCAACAGTATTGTGGTGAGCTGGACTCCTCCAGAGAACCAGGACATTGTGGTGAGGGGTTACAGTATTGGCTATGGGATTGGCAGTCCTCACGCACAGACCATCAAAGTGGACTACAAGCAGAGATACTACACCATTGAGAACCTGAGTAAGACTCTTTTCAGTCCATGAAAAATAAATAAATAGATGGATGAATGAATGAATAATCTCTACATTTGTAATGTTTAAAAAATGTCACGTTGAAAATACTATTTGTAATGTAATGAAATGTAATTTGTAAATATATATACAGTTGAAGTCAGAATTATTATCCCCCCTTTGAATTTTTTTTCTTTTTAAAATAATTCCCAAATGATGTTTAACAGGGCAAGGAGATTTTCACTGTATGTCTGATAATATTTTTTCTTCTGGAGAAAGTCTTAATTGAAATAAAAGCAGTTATTTATTTTTTAAACACCATTTTAAGGTCAAAATTATTAGCCTCTTTAAGCTATATATTTTTTCGATAGTCTACAGAACAAACCATCGTTATACAATAACTTGCCTAATTACTCTAACCTGCCCAGTTAACCTAATTAACCTAGTTAAGCCTTTAAGGCCGTACTCACACTATGTACAGTTGCCTTGAACCGGGCCAAGGCACGCTTGTCCCCCCTCCCGTCTCCCCTGACGGCCCGCACTCACATTACATTCAGGCCTGGGCGCTCTTACATCATTGATGATGCGCTCCTAAGTAAGCTCTCTCGCTCAGCACAGTGGAGATTTCTTTAGTTATATCGTTTAAGTTGTTTGATATGTGGTGACACGCAGTCAAATATTTCGCCGAACAGATCAGCCACTTTTGACGCTCATAAACAATCGTTTTCCTCGTGCTGCAGGAATTAGGAGATTTGCTGAAGGCGCAGCTGTCGTGCAGTGAGGGATTTGTGTCTTTAATAATCTACGACAGTTTGCGTTCATTAAACAGTACGAATGATTAATTAATCCATATGATACAGTCCCTTAAAAGTCACGTCTCGCTTTCAGTTTCGGGCTTAGGCACGCTTGCACTCACACTGTAAGCATACCGCGCCAGAGCCCAAGTGAACCGCGCTCTGGCCCACCTCTTCCAACCGGGCCAGGGCCGCCCAAGTGTACCGTGCCTGAGCCTGATTCAGAGCACTCACACTTCTCAAACGATCCGGGAAACGGGCCTGGGCATGGTTCGGATAGCATAGTGTGAGTAAGCCCTAAATGTCACTTTAAGCTGTATAGAAGTGTCTTGAAAAATATCTAGTCAAATATTATTTACTGTCATCATGGCAAAGATAAAATAAATCAGTTATTAGAAATGAGTTATTAAAACTATTATGTTTAGAAATGTGTTGGAAAAAATCTTCTCTCCGTTAAACAGAAATTAGGGGAAAAATATAAACAGGGAGGCTAATAATTCAGGGGGGCTAATAATTCTGACTTCAACTGTATATAATATACACACACAGACAAGCTTATATTTGATAAAACGTTTTTATTTAGGTATAAAATATATATGTATTAGAGGTTGAACAACTTTTTTTTAAGTTGACTTTTATGTTATTCAATTCGAATCGACGTCAACTATTCATTAGTGACATTATTAATAAAAGACAAGATGCAATTGTTTTGCTACAATTAGCTTTTTATTTCAGTTAGAAAAGTATGTTCTACATAGTATGAATGGAACTCAGATGTACTACAGTCACCCTTTGTCATTATCATGTGACCTACCCACGTCATTTGTGTCGCTTGGCTTCCATTTCTGAATCATGGGATAGCATAGCACCCATTGTATGCACACTTCAGAATATAGCCGGAAGTAGTAGGTCATTCAGGTACTTCTCTCTTTCTGGTTTTAGAATACTACAAATTCAGACATACTACTCGGCTTACATACTGTCTTTAACGTACTATATAGTATGGAAGTATGAAACATCCATTGTTTTTCTATTTCTAATGGGTCTGTTATTGTCATTATTACATCGCGTTCATAATATTGCATCACGTGGTCCTTGCGATAGGCTTTTTAAAACGCATTGCAAATTCTGTTGCGCTGCGTCAAATGTTTTTAGAAGCAAAGACACATTTAGTGTGAATGAGCTCTAACACCAAGTGTTTGCAGCGCCTAAGAAGAACCCACATAAGCTCCATTGCCTCTAAATGACAATGCAAGGAAGCAGAACTGGGTAACTGGATTGTGGGTGCTCAAGAGTGGGAGATTTACCCCTCTCTCCACCCAATCTTAATCACATTTGAAGGGAAGAGAAAAATAATCATCCGACAAAGCGGCATAATTTAAGTTTTGGTAATTCATCTAATTACAGAAGAGCGAGAATCAATAATGGTGTTTAAAAGTGCACCCCCGCTAGGATGATGAATATGGCTGACGCTCTCAGTGGAGCTGCGGGCTTGATTAGCTAAATGATTGGTTTTCTCTCTGCCAGATCCCAACTCACACTACGTGATCACGCTGAAGGCCTTCAACAACGTGGGTGAGGGAATCCCTGTGTACGAGAGCGCCATCACACGACCACAGTCAGGTGAGCCAACACACCTCACCGACAGCGCAAACACACTCTATCGGCTCTATTCAGTTCCTCAGACAAAGCATATGGCATTGCTGTAGTCACAAATGAAGAGGATGATGTCACATCTGCTGTAAAAAAAAAAAAAAGGAGAAGAAAAGATAAAAAAGAAACAAACATTTGACCTGTCTGACTGTTAAACAAGCTAGCTGGAATACTCAATGCTGATTGGGCTGTTATTCTGTGTAAACCATCCTGGGTTGGATATTCTGCTTATTACATGACTATTTGGCAAAAATAACATAAAAATGACACACAAAACATTGTTCTGAGGTGTAATTATGTATTAATTCTTTTATTAAACGCAAAGCTGACAGAAACAAAAACAGCTGATGGAGTATACACTAACCTGCGCATTATTCAGCCACAAGATGGTGGCAAACAGTCAAAAACGCAAAGCTGACAGAAACAAAACTGGTTGAATGATACTAACGTATGTATTATTCAGTCACAAGATGGCGCCAAACTGTCAAAAAGAGTGGCGTGACAGACAAGCAGATACAAATGAATGTAGTCGTAGGTATTTAGACGGGATTGCTTTCAGTGACTGTTAAGGTGATTCAACATTTCTGAATGAGCCTGCATTATTTAGCGGGTGTTATTTTGGAATAACATACCTTGGAATGATGCGACTGACCAGTCAGAATCGAGTATTACAGACAGTCATGTAATAAGTTAAGGATAAGGCTTCATCCAAGGCCAGCAGGCTATGTTGTATAAGACTAAAAGACGTATCCTGAACTTTCCTGGATGTACTTTATCCCACTTATTACACAGCTATTTGCCAAAAACAGAGAAATTAGACACAAAACATTGTTCTGAGGCGTAACTGTTTATTAATTCTTTAATTAAACACAAAGCTGACAGAAATGAAAACAGCTGATGGAGTATACACTAATCTGCACGTTATTCAGTCACAAGATGGCGCCGAACAGTCCAAAACACAAAGTTGACACAAACACAAAGCAGAAACAAAACTGGTTAAATGACACAAACATATGTATTAATTATTCTCAAAATGGCGCCAAACGGTCAAAAAGAGTGGCATGAAAGACAGGCAGATACAAATTAATGTAGCCGTAAATATTTGGATTGGATTGTTTTCAGCAGGCCCGGGCTAATCGGGAGGACCGGGAGAATTCCCAGTGGGCCGGTCAGTTTTTTGTGCCGCGAGGGCCGGTGTTCCTAGCTGCTTGCACTCTCGCACAGCTCGCACTTTTTTCATTTATTTATTCATTTATTTATTTGACCATAGCTTTACTCTTTTTATTCATTATTTTACCGCAGCTCCACTCTTTTTATTTATTTTCTCGCAGCCCCGTGAGCAAAATGCAGCCTGCAGGTTAATGATGAAGTAATTATCATTTGACCCCAAACAGCGGCACCTTGCTCATCAGCAAAATAATTTACGAGATACGCGAGAGATGAAAAATTGATAATGAAAAGGTGGCGCTGAAAAGGCCAGAATTAAAAAAAGCTGAGTGTATTTTTCATTAAAACCAGCGGCAGCGAGAGTACAACATCACATGAAGACGATGAAACGGCCGGTAAGTTAACGTTAAGCTAGTTAGGAGCAGTGCAAACCAACGATGTCTGCGAACCACCGTTTAGCTATGTACCGAACGTTTATTTGTTCTGTAGCTCTTCCGTAGCAGCAGCCTCTTGTCCAGTTTGCTGCTAACAGTGATGAGCCAGGCCCCGTAACGTTACCAAGCACCAGTCATGAGCCAAACACACTAGAATGGGCAAGTAGGATTGTCATTGAGTGAATATAAGACTTCGAAAATTAATATTAATGAATATTACACCTGCTCAATGAAAATCAGATGATTCACTACATTAATAAATCTGACATAACTTGATCAGAAATCTAAAAAGGGGAGAAAAGGATTAAGCCATCAATAGAAAGTAATACTGTGGTTTATTCCAAACGCACCAGCATTACAGCGCCACTATGGTTAGAGGTCAGCACGTTGCGTTACAAAGCGGTCAACCCGAGTTTAAACCTCACTTGAGTAATTTATTACTATTATTATTATTATTATTTTTTCATTTTTAATGTTAAGACATATAATACTGTTTGGGTAACTTATGTAGGTGTACATATTTTTTTTATTTTTATTTTTTGTGTGATAACCGTTACAAAGGACTGGATATCTATAAAGAATTTTGCACAAAATATATATTCAGATATTGCAGGAAAGGAAAGTGATGTTTTAAAGAATAGTGTTGGAGATTTAGCTACCCTTATATTGTTCTCATATTTATGAAAAACATTTGAAGTCCTAAAGCAGCTGTTTCCTTGAAAAAGACGTGATAATGTCATTAGAAACTGAATTGGAAATGTCGTTATTTTAATATAGTCAGTCGTGAACTGAGGTGGGCCGGTCTAAGGCTTGAAACTCCGGCCCTGGTTTTCAGGGATGGTGAAGGTGATTCAGCGTTTCCGAATGAGCCTGCATTATTTAGCGGTTGTTATTTTGGAATAACATACCATGGAATGACACAGTTTTGACCAGTCAAAATTGAGTATTACAGAGACTATGTAATAAGTTAAGGATAAAGCATTCAAGGACTTTATTCTGTGAATAGAACTAACCTGGATGTACTTTATCCCACTTATTACACAGCTATTTGCCGTAAAACAGAAATTACCAGAATAAAGCCTCTCAGTCTGATACAACAGCCCCTCAGACTATGACATCACACTTAGACAAAATATAAAACGAAGCATTTTTCCAGTTTGGTTTCAATCTGAGCTGTTTCTTTTTTCTTTTTCCTTAAGTGGCACTTGTGAGTTCTGAAACTTACAGGATGATTTTGTAGTTCAGTTATTTCTAATATGTTGAAATGTTTCAAATTATGAAATATAAACCCATATAAATACCCATAAAAAACGAATTCACAATGAATAATTTAAACTGATATGGTTACATTTTAGCTAACCCATTTTAGTTGACCCAAAATTGAAAATTCTCTCGTTTACTCAACGTTTACTTCTTCCAAACCTGTTTGAGTTTCTTTTTTCTGTTAAACACAAAAAGAAGATATTTTGAAAAATAATAGAAACCTGTAACGATTGATTGATTGATTGATTGATTGATTGATTGATTGATTGATTGATTGATTGATTGATTGATTGATTGATTGATTGATTGATCAGGATCCCCATTAGCCACTACCAAGGTAGTGGCTATTCTTCCTGCGGTCCATTGACTTTAATAGTATTTGTTTTTCAATGGTTACATTTTTCAAAATATCTTCTTTTGTGTTTATCAGAAGAAAGAAACTCATTACCAAGTGAGAACCACTTGAGGTTAACTAAATAGTGAGTAAATTTTCATTTTAGAGTGAACTATCCCTTTAATAACTAGGTTATTGGCCAGATCTCGCGGGTTCATGTCAATGTAGCTATATTGACACTACGGCTATACATATAGGTTGAGTGTTTGTTCTTGTCATTAGAGTCCATCTTAAGAGTTCTCCGGTGCTTCTGCTTCCTAGCAACCAGAGGATTTGTGCTGATTATGAAATGCAGATAAAGCACATCCCAACTGAAGCGCTGCTTAATAGCGCTGCGCATGATGGAGATGCGGAGCCGTGATTAAACAATGCTCTTATCCCACGTACAGGAACATCTTAACATGTACGGAGAATTACAGGAAATGAGTCTCTCCAGAGTTGAAGAGTAATGTTGACATGACATGGCTGAGCAGCACTGGTCAAAGATTGTAATTAGCGCTTTAAAACACTGGTGATTGCTTTGTTGTTGATGTTGAAATAGCCGTCCGCTGCGGTGATGAATGTTTGCCCGTCTTCAAGTAATAATCTTCCTCGAGCAGTTACAACCATTAGGTTTAAGTGCTGGCTTATTTTAAATGTTTTAAATGTTATTTTAAATGTCAGAATTGCATTTGTTTTGAATGGCGGAAACCATCTTCCATTAAGGTAGGACTATATACAATATGATTAGGATTATTTATACATTTCTAGTCGTTTATAATAATAATAATAATAATGATAATAAAGGAATGAATAATAAAATAAAATGACACAAGTAATTTATAATAATAATAATAATAAAATGAGGTGGCGTGGTGGCGCAGTGGGTAGCACTGTCGCCTCACAGCAAGAAGGTCGCTGGTTCGAGCCTTGGCTGGGCCAGTTGGCATTTCTGTGTGGAGTTTGCATGTTCTCCCCGTGTTGGCATGGGTTTCCTCTGGGTGCTCCGGTTTCCCCCACAGTCCAAAGACATGCGCTATAGGTGAATTCTGTAAAATTGTTTGTAGTGTATGTGTGTGAATAAGTGTGTATGGGTGTTTCCCAGTACTGGGTTGCAGCTGGAAGGGCATCCGCTGTGTAAAACATATGCTGGATAATTTGGCGGTTCATTCCGCTGTGGCAACCCCAGATGAATAAAGGGACTAAGCTGAAAAGAGAATGAATGAATGAATGAAATGAATGAATAAAGGAATAACAAAAAAAGAAATATTGCTATTATAACATTTCACTCAAAATTATTATGATTATACTATTTGTTAATATGAATTGTTTTATTTTGCAATGAACATATTCAAATATACTAAATAAAAACAAAACAATATTATTAAACTGCAAAAATATTAAACCTGTACTTCTGCATTCCTCTCTTGTAAAAATTGAAATGTAAAAAAGTGATATTTAATAAAGAGAATATTTATGTAACGAAATACTATTAATAACTAATTTCTAATTACTCATTTATTTTGTGTTTGCCACGATGATAGTAGATAATATTTAAACTGGTAAACTGGTTATTTTACCAGATACTGATATTAAGCTTAAAGTCCAATTAAAAGCCTTAACTAGGTTAATTAACTGGGCAAGTTAGGTTAATGAGGCAAGTCATTGGACAAGTGTGATTTGTTTTGTAGCCAATCAAAAATAATAATAATTTCTTATGGGGTTAATAATAGTGACCTTAGAAAGAAAAAAAAGAAAATAGAAAAAAAGAAAAATTATATATATATATATATATATGAAAGCTATTATTTTAAACTTTTTTTTATCATCAAAGTGTCAAAGTATCCCTAAAGTAAAATGTATTACAGTTTTCGCAATACTAGGAGAAAAAAGCACTGATAATTGTAAGAATCATTATTAGTGATTTTTGTACTAATTCGGTTTATTTGAACTCCAAAAAATCGTATTATAATGATTCCTGAAGGATCATGTAAAACTAAAAACTACTGATATACTGATGATAAGAATTCAGCTTTGAATCACAAAAGTAAATTCAATTCAGTTCAATAAGAAAACCGCTATTTCAGTAACAATATTTATTTTTTATCAAATAAATGCAGCTTTTTTTAAAAACATTAACAAATCTTACTGTTTCCAAACGTTTCACAGGTAGTGAGATGTGTATATATATATATATATATATATATATATATATATATATATATATATATATATATATATATATATATATATATATATATATATATATATATATATATATATATATACACACTACCTGATAAAAGTATTGTCGTTGATCCCAGTTGTAAGAACAACAAATAATAACTTGACTTCTTGTTGATCATTTGGAAAAGTGGCAGGAGGTAGATTTTTCCGATTAATCATCTGTTGAACTGCATCCCAATCATCACAAATACTGAAAGAAAATTTATTGGAACCCACATAGACCCAAGATTCTCACAGAAATCAGTCAAGTTTGGTGAAGAAAAATCATGGTTTGGGGTTACATTCAGGATGGGGGTGTGCGAGAGATCTGCAGAGTGGATGGCAACATCAACAGCCTGAGGTATCAAGACATTTCTGCCTCCCAATACATTACAAACCACAGGAGAGGGCAAATTCTTTAGCAGGATAGCGCTCCTTCTCATACTTCAGCCTCCACCTCAATGTTCCTGAAAGCAAAGAAGGTCAAGGTGGTCCAGGATTGGCCAGCCCAGTCACCAGAGATGAACATTTTTTAACATGTCTGGGGTGAGATGAAGGAGGAGGCATTGAAGATGAATCCAAAGAGTCTTGATGAACTCTGGGAATCCTGCAAGAACGCTTTCTATGACATTCAAGATGACTTTATTAATCAGTTATTTGAGTCATTGTAGAGATGTATGGATGCAGTCCTCCAAGCTCATGGGAGTCATAAACAATCTTCATTCTCTTTCCACTGCACCATGACTTTATATTCTATACTGTCCATTATTTCTGTTAAGTGACAAGACTTGTCTAAGCAAAGTCAGACCTTACTGTCCTAATTAAATAATTAAAAATCAAGGCATGATCATATTTTATTTTGCTAAAATAAGTGTAATCTAGAGGCATTTGCCTTTCATATAAGCCACTCCTGATACCAAATGATCAACTAGAAGTCAAGTTATTGTTTGTTGTTCCTAAAACTTGTAAGGCGACAAGACTTTTGTCAGGTATAGTGTATATACAGTAGAATACATAAGTACAATGTAAAATAAAATCAGGATTTATTTTCTTTTTGTTTTAATAATATTGTATTTTTTCTATTCATTAAATTAAAAATTGTTTCCACACCAATTAAAGTCCATATCATGAGCAAAACATTACATTAAGGTCAACAACACGATTCGCACTGTAAAAACTGAAGCTGGCCACTTTTCTGGATGATTTCTCACCGCCTGTCTTGATAAGGGGTACATTCTTATTATCTCCCAGCATGCATTATAGAACATGGCATTTCTTATTCCTCCCAGTTCACCTTTACCTGAACTGAAGGAAAAGCTGCTGCAGGGGGTTTTGAAGACCTCCAGCAGAGTTGATCTCCTCGCTTCCCCGTTCCTTCATACATAAACATCCCTTCTACCATAAGACACTGTGTCATTTTAATGTGCAATAGCAGGTAAATGTACCAGTTTTGCCTGTACCAGAGGAAATGATGAGTATGCTGTATGCTAACGAGTACTTTGTAGTTTATATGTGTTGTTTTTTTGGGGGGTATTACAGACTAGTTGGACACCAAATCCATTTACATTTTCCAGAAAACAGGCTCTAGCTCACATAGTGCTCACTATGGGGTTGTACGAAAGAGCGCTGCCTCATTTATGTGGAAAATAACCTGTTTTTCCCCCTTTTGCCATATGAAAACAGTTTAAACGCTCAAGCCTGAAAGAATGTTTTCTCATTTTCACACATTTTCCCTCTGAGAATTGTTATTCTTTGGAGGAAGCATTCAGGAAAACGGCTGATTTAAGGCAGGCAAACAGCTTTAAATCTATAAATGGATCAGCCTTCTGAGACGTTGGTATTTGACACTATCATATCAGCAATCCTGGGCTGCGCCCTACACTGAAATTATTTGAAAGATTTGGCTTGATATAAAGGAGGAGAATTATCAAAAATAATAAAAAGAAAAAAATCTATCTCTTAAGCCTCGACTCAGACAAGGTCATTAAATGTAAACCATGAATAGACAGGAAAGAAAAATGAAAAGCTTTTTTTGTTGTTGTTGCTGTAAGCACATTTGTGCAGCATTAACAGATCTAAACCCCTTTTTCTGTAGCTAAATGCTTGTGGCCTTGAAGTAATACTGATAATTCAATTGACCTAAAAAAATGTGGGGTGTATTACATTTAATTACACTGTAAAAATGGCTAAAAAAGTGGTCAAATATCTAGATTGAGCTAATATCAGTGCTTGGCTTACAGTAGGTAAGAAATAAGTCTGTAAAAATATACTTTTAAAAACATTACGTGATTGTTTTGATATTGACTGGACTAATAAAGCCAATCTGGCCGATATTATAGTTGGGGTTAAAGGAACACTCCACTTTTATTTTGAAAATAGGCTTATATTACAACTCTTCTGAAGTTAAAAAGTTGAGTTTTCCCATTTTGTTATTTGTACATTTACCATTTTATACATTCTACTGATTTCTGGGTCTAGCATGAGGACTTTTAGCTTAGCATAATTCATTGAATCGGATTAGACCATTAGCATCTCACTTAAAAAAAATAGTCTTTTGAGTGAGCATTAAAAACATTACATGATTGTTTTTATGTTGACTGGACTAATAAACCCAATCTAACCGATATTATAGTTGAGGTTAAAGGAACACTCCACTTTTATTTTGAAAATAGGCTTATATTACAACTCTTCTGAAGTTAAAAAGTTGAGTTTTACCATTTTGTTATTTATACATTTAGCATTTTATACATTCTACTGATTTCTGGGTCTAGCACGAGGACTTTTAGGTTTGCTTAGCATAACTCAATGAATCGGATTAGACCATTAGCATCTCGCTCCAAAAAAAAAAGAGTCTTTTGAGTGAGCATTAAAAACATTATATGATTGTTTTTATGTTGAGTGGACTAATAAACAAAATCTAGATGCTATTATAGTTGAGGTTAAGGGAACACTCCACTTTATTTTTGAAAATAGGCTCATTTTACAACTCTTCTGTAGTTACAAAGTTGAGTTTTACCATTTTGTTATTCGTATATTTACCATTTTATTCATTATGGCAATCTCCAAGTTTAGCAGAGGCACTTTTACCTTAGCTTAGCATAAATCATTGAATCTGATTAGACCATTAGCATCTACCTCAAGAAAGATTCTTTTGGGTGAACATTACAAGGATGATATGGTTGTTTTCATGTTGACTGGACTAATAAACCCAATCTAGTCTATATTATAGTTGGGGTTTAAGGAACACTAGACTTTTATTTTGAAAATACAGTCATTATCAAACTCTCCTGTAGTTATAAAGTTGAGTTTTACCATTTTGTTATTGAAAAATTTAGCAATTCATCCATTCCGCCGATCTCTGGGTCTAGCAGGAGCACTTTTAGCTTAGCTTAGCATAAATCATTGTATCAGATTAGACCATTAGCATCTCAATCAAAAAAATGGTTTAATAATTTATGTTATATTAATATTTATTTTCTTAGAAAGCTTCACTCTTCTGTAGTTACGTTGTGTACTAAGACTGATGGAAAATTAAAAACTGCTATTTTCTATGCTAATGGTCTAATCAGATTCAATGATCTATGCTAAGCTAATGTAAAAAAGCTCCCGCCACACACTGGGATCGCCTGAATGGATTGAAAAAAATGGTAAAACGAGAGTATTTCCAAAAAAATGTGTTCCTTTAAGTTTAGAGCAACTTTAAAAAAAAAACAATTCAAGTGAGTGGAATTAAATATGTGAACTAATTAGTAAATAACAAGTTGACGCTGCTTGAATATTCCTACAGTGTATATTTTTTCAATTTTTAACAATTCCCATGCAGTTCCACCTTAACTCTTAGGGGTTTGAAATCCTATTTCCTGTATTATTGTTTCCTCCTATATCTGTAATGTAGCTAAACCTGTGTTGGTGTAGTTCCTTGACTCATTGTAGATGTAGTTCTCTATAGCTCTGGATGGTGTTTTGACTCTGTTCTAATCCAATATTTTCTCTCTTTCTCCTTTCCCAATCCCGCCTCCATACTCCTCCCCTCCTCCCTCCCATTTTAACCCGTTAACCCATTCTCCACTTTCATTACGTGTCTCCCTTCCCTTTACGTGTAATCGCGCTCACCTTTTTTCCGTTCACCTTTTTCTTTTCGCCATGGAACATTGTGTAAATTGCTTGCAGACCCCATAGACCCTGACGTTGATTTGTACGAACTTTTCCATGCTCCATACACTCCAGTACCAGACCCTATACCCATGCTGCCTCCTGTGGGCGTTCAGGCATCTGTCCTGACCCATGACACCATCAAAGTCAGCTGGGCAGACAACTCACTGCCCAAGAACCAGAAGATCACGGACGCCCGCTACTATACAGTGCGCTGGAAGACCAACATACCCGCAAACACAAAGTTTAAGGTATGGCTAACAAAATGTGGATGTGGAAAGACGAGAGTTATTATACCACTAATATAACTTATTCATTTTAGGTGGCTAATACCACCACGCTAACTCACACAGTGACGGGTCTTAAGCCCAATACCTTGTATGAGTTTTCGGTTATGGTGACCAAGGGCCGGAGGACCAGTACCTGGAGTATGACTGCACACGGGACAACTTTTGAGATTAGTGAGTACTCTAGGTTGGGCAGAATCAACCCATAGACCCTGATGTTGATTTGTATGAACTTTTCCACGCTCCACTGAATGTTTTTGAATGTTGTCATTCATTAATTTTCTTTTCAGCTTAGTCCCTTTATTAATCTGGGGTCGCCACAGCGGAATGAACCGCCAACTTATCCAGCATATGTTTTACACAGCGGATGCCCTTCCAGCTGCAACCCATCACTGGGAAACACCCCTACACTCCCATTCACACACATACACTACGGACAATTTTAGCTCACCCAATTCACCTATACCACATGTCTTTGGACTGTGGGGGAAACCGGAGCACCCGGAGGAAACCCACACCAACACGAGGAGAACATGCAAACTCCACACAGTAATGCCAACTGACCCAGCCGAGGCTCATAGCAAGAAGGTCGCTGGTTTGAGTCCCGGCTGGGTAAGTTGGCATTACTGTGTGGAGTTTGCATGTTCTCCCCGTGTTCCCATGGGTTTCCTCTGGGTGCTCCGGTTTCCCCCACAGTCCAAAGACATGTGGTATAGGTGAATTGGGTAAACAAAATTGGCATGAGTGTGTGAATGTGAGAGTGTATGGGTGTTTCCCAGTACTGGGTTGTGGCTGGAAGGGCCTCTTCTGCGTAAAACATATGCTGGAATAGTTGGCAGTTCATTCCGCTGTGGCGACCCCTGATAAATAAGGGACTAAGCCGAAGGAAAATGAATGAATGAGTTCCGTTTTATAAATGAAGCAGTATCATACGAGTAATAGTGAAACATGTCTGTCTATCATAGTGGCGAATCAGCTATAAGTATTTATACACACCATATCACACAATATTTATGTGTTAACAGCTTTTAGTTTGATGACACAGGTTTATTTAAAAAAAAAAAGGATACAGTTGAAGTCAGAATTATTAAACCCCCTGAATTATTAGCCTCCTGTTTATTTCTTCCCAATTTCTGTTTATTTCTGATTTTTTCAACACATTTCTAAACATAATAGTTTTAATAACTCATCTCTAATAACTGATTTATTTTATCTTTGTCATGATGACAGTAAATAATATTTGACTAGATATTTTTCAAGACACTTCTATACAGCTTTAAGTGACTTTTAAAGGCTTAACTAGGTTAATTAGGGTAACTAGGCAGGTTAGGGTAATTAGGCAAGTTATTGTATAACGATGGTTTGTTCTGTAGACTATCGAAAACAAAAATTGCTTAAAGCGGCTAATAATTTTGACCTTAAAATATTTTTTTTAAAAATTAAAAACTGCTTTTATTCTAGCCAAAATAAAACAAATCAGACTTTCTCCAGAAGAAAAAGATATTATCAGACATACTGTGAAAATTTCCTTGCTCTGTTAAACATCATTTGGAAAATATTTAAAAAAGAAAAACTAATTCAAAGGGGGGCTAATAATTCTGACTTGAACTGCTGAGAAAAGCCTCCATTTCTAATTCCAAAACATCACTTTAGAGGTAATATTGAATAAAGGCTTCATTTTTTCATTGCATTGGGATCTTGATCATGGATTCTGGATTATAACTTTGAATGGCATAAAACAAAATCAATAAATCACCAGTGTTCTGTTTGTATGAGTTTACCACATCCAAAAGTTCACCAACATTAACCCCACAAATGCCAAAGTAAAGCAAATATTATATTACAGCAATTTTATACACTTAGACTACAGTCTGTCAACAATCTAATGTAAGCTGCCAATTAAATGCTATTATTATTTGCATAATATACCATTTATTGAACAAGACTATATAACAAACAACAATATAAAGATGCTAAGCAAGTCCTACATGTATATATAGTTAAAGTCAGAATTATTAGCACTGCTGTCAAAATTGAATTCTTTTATATTTTTCCCCCAATTTATGTTTAATTGAGTTTTTTTCAGCACATTTCTAAACATAATAGTTAGAATAGTAGCAGATTTTCAAGATACTAGTATTCAGCTTAAGGTGACATTTAAAGGCTTAACTAGGTTAATTAGGCAAGTCATTGTATAACTATGGTTTGTTCTGTAAACTATCGAAAAAAAAATATTGCTTAATTGGGCTAATAATATTGACCTTAAAATGGCTTTTAAATAAATTAAACTTTTTTAATCTAGCTAAAATAAAACAAATCGCCAGAATATCTAGCTTTCAGGCAAATCAGATTCAAGAACCAAAAAGAATCAGCGTAACTGTTATCTTTCACTCTAGTCCCAAGTTCTCCGCCGAAAGATGTGACTGTAGTGAGCAAAGAGGGACGACCTAGAATCATCATCGTCAACTGGCAGCCGCCATCAGAAGCCAATGGGAAAATTACAGGTGACAAAATTCTATATATTTTTTCTATTAAAAATAAAGTCCGAATTATGGAAATGAATGTTTTATGTGCCCTATTTGTATTCATCAACACCCTGCTCTGTCTTTTCCAGGTTACATCATTTATTACAGCACTGATGTGAAAGCGGAGGTTCATGACTGGGTCATTGAGCCAGTCGTGGGAAACAGGCTAACCCATCAAATTCAGGAGCTGACCCTCGATACCACCTACTACTTCAAGATCCAAGCCCGGAACTCCAAGGGAATGGGTCCCATGTCGGAAGCGGTCCAGTTCCGCACTCCCAAAGGTAAACCAGCTAATTCGTGAATTAAAACTGCTGCCTGCTAAAATGATGAGCATATGTAGGGTTATGAATCCAAATTATATGATGAGGTGTTGTTATAACCAACAGGCTTATCTTATCTGGCTTGAGCACCCGGTATACTTCAAATGAAGGGGTTTTTCATTTTTTGTTTGAGAACAGAAAGAAGTACAGTTTCATAAACATGAAGTTGCTTCTCCAGTTGAGAAGCACCACCGCAGCACACCACATCCTCACATTGCTTTTTGTTTATAAGATTCTGATGGTTAGATAACCTTGGATAAAACTATCACGGTTTTTCAGTATTGTGATAACTACCACAAAAAAAAAAGATCTTTTTAAACGTCTGGATAAAAAACGACAACATTTTGTTAGATATAAGTAAACCACTGCACTGGTTAGGTCCATATCATGCTTCAATGTAGGTGCATAAACCATTTGTTGTTCAAAAATTTGCTGAATTATGGTCTGACCAGTAGCTTTTGATGTGGATGGTCTGCTGGACATACTGTTGCCTTAAATAAATTAATAAATTAATTTTTGACATGTAAAAATATATACAGTTGAAGTCAGAATTATTAGCCCCCCCTTTGATTTTTTTTTTTTTTATATTTTCCAAATTATGTTTAACAGAGCAATGAAATTTTTACTGTATGTCTGATAATATTTTTTCTTCTGTAGAAAGTCTTAGTTTTATTTTGGCTAGAATAAAAGCAGTTTTTATTTTTTTATGAACCATTTTAGGGTCAAAATTATTAGCCCCTTTAAGCAATTTTTTTTTTACCAATAATCTACAAACAAACCATCGTTATACAATAACTTGCCTAATTACCCTAACCTGCCTAGTTAACCTAATTAACCTAGTTAAGCCTTTAAATGTCACTTTAAGCTGTATAGAAGTGTCTTGAAAAATATCTAGTCAAATATTATTTACTGTCATCATGGCAAAGATAAAATAAATCAGTTATTAGAGATGAGTTATTAAAACGATTATGTTTAGAAATGTGTTGAAAAAATCTCCCTGTTAAACAGAAATTGGGGAAAAAATGAACAGGGGGGCTAATAATTCAAGGGGGCTTATAATTCTGACTTCAACTGTATATACTTATATGGCAGGAACGGTATGCCAGAAATTTTTAGCGATTTTACAACTGTGACTTTCCAAACTGAGGTAAATGGGTTATTGTCCTATGCCTACATGCAGACATCGAATGGAACATTGTTTAGAACTTTATAACACGGTGGTGCTTATCTGGTGTGTGACCCCCTCAGAGTCTTTAAAATCTCAATCTGACAGGTTCCAGAACACTCCCAACAATTGGATAATTGTTATGGACCTGATAGATCAAGAGTCTTTAGGAGCCTAAACAAACTTCCCTAAAAGTTTGCTTTGGTGAGCTGTTTTGAACTGCCAAAACTAACTCTAAGTGAACTTTACATCAAAATTAAGTCACCTAGTCGTGGGAAATAGGCTAACCCAGCGGTCACCAACCCTGTTCCTAGAGAGTTACCTTGCTGCAAATTTCAGTTGCAACCCTGACCAAACACACCTGTCTCTATTATCAAGTGCTGCTTCAGGTACTAATTAATTGGTTCAGGTGTGTTTGAACAGGGTTGGAGCTGAATTCTGCAGGAAGGTAGCTCTCCAGAAACAAGGTTGGTGACCCCTGGGCTAACCCATCAAATTCAGGAGCTGACCCTCAATGCCACCTACTACATTCAAGCCTGTAACTCTTAGGGAATGGTTCCATGTCTGAAGCGGACATTGCATGGCAATTTGAGTTTAACACCCCTGACCTAGACCAAGGATGGGCAACTTCGGGCCTGGGTGTCAAACTCAGTTTGAGACCTGCCGCAGCTCTGCACAGTTTAGCTTTAATCCTAATCAAACACACTTGAACAAAGTAATCGAGTCCTTCAGACTTGTTTGAAACCTACAGGTAAGTGTGTTGGAGTAGGGGTGGAACTAAACCCTGGGTCTTTGACCTAGTCGTGGGAAATAGGCTAACCCAGGGGTCACCAACCCTGTTCCTAGAGAGCTATTTTCCTGCAAATTTCAGTTGCAACCCTGACCAAACACACCTGTCTCTATTATCAAGTGCTGCTTCAGGTACTAATTAATTGATTCAGGTGTGTTTGAACAGGGTTGGAGCTGAATTCTGCAGGAAGGTAGCTCTCAAGGAACAGGGTTGGTGACCCTTGGGCTAAACCAGGGATGGGCAAGTTCAGTTCTGAAGGGCCACTGTCCTGCACAGTTTAGCTCGAACTCTAATGAAAAACACCTGTCTATAGCTTTCTAGTGATCTTCAGGATACTGATTAGCTTGTTCAGGTGTGTTTGAGTAGTGTTGGAGCAAAACTCTGCAGGACAGTGGCCCTTCAGGACTGAAGTTGCCCATCACTGACCAAGACCAGAGTTTCAGCAAGGGAATTCACCTGATCTGACATAAAAACTCATGGGTACACAATAGTAGTGGCTAACTCATGGGAATTCCTATAAAAATGTGCAATTTGTAAAAGGTAAGGCCCTAAATATAAATCTCTCTGGGACGTGAGCAGATCTTTCCCAAATCAATGAGATGATGTGAATTCTTATGGATTAGCCACTGATGTAAAATAGCCACAAATTGCCGTGCCATTGTGTTGGAATTTATGTTGTTCTTTTAATCATTAACATGTACACATACGCTACTTTGAAAGTTGATCTGAAGCTTAACCCTTTTGCGATTACCCTGACCTTGCTGATCTTTCACACCGGCTCCTGCTTAGCGACTGCACGCCTCTCTCCCTCTAACCTGTCTCCTCTCCTTCTGCTTTGTCCTGCTAGCTGAATCCTCTGACAAAATGGCTAATGACCAAGGTAATTGCTCTCTCTTCTCTTATTCCACTAATGTCCTCAAATTGAAGTGAGCAGCTTGTTTTCCCTGCATGCTGAAATTCATCAGCAGTCACGATACAATCCAGCTGGTGTATAGGCAGGAAAACATCTTATTTGTTTGCCTGACTGCCATTTACTTAGAGTTTATCAGCAGCACGCACATGTGGCTAAACCTCATACTACTAACAGTCATTTCCAAGCACGTTTTGGTTCCAAAACGAGTGCCACACTTTTCTCTGAAGGACAGCTGCTGATTTATATGTGTAAATTGCTTGTTATTTTTCTAATAACTGGAACATTTTTTTTGGTGTAAACTTTACTTGAGAGTTGGAGATTCCAATGGGCCACTTTCCAATTATTTTTATCTGACCTCTTGTAGCTCCAGGCATATCAGTGAAACAAGGAAGACCTTCTGCACCAGAGCAAGGCTTTGGATCAGCTGGTAATTGCTGTTTTTTCTTGTTATTTTTCTTTTTTCAGTACACCCTGGAAATATCTTGCTATGTATCAGAAAAACAACCAAACACACACCATAGTACTGTTCTTTATATTACATAGCGATTCTATAACAACCAGTGCCCTTCTAGTGTCTCAAACACCTAGCAACAACCTTCCAGTGCCATAAAAACTGCCCTGTAGTCCCTACCGAAAGTAGCTATGTTTCAATGCAAAGATGCAAATTAAATTTATGCACAGAACTGGAATATCACATAAAATATTTGCAAATAAAGCACTGCTACTCTCCAATCAGTTGAAGAGAACAAAATTGTGACAATTTCTAATAACTGGTGCAAAATATCAAAAAGAAAAATGGTTTTGCTGCAGTAGGAGAAGCCAATTTAGGCCTTTTTTCTTATGTAAGAAATTACTTGCACCTCAGAAGACGTAACGCAATGAACGAGAGGTGGTGTTTTTAGGTGCGAGACCTGGTATGTCAATTAATGGCATCCTATTTTTGTAACCTTAGGGTTACAAGTCTGACTATCAAACCCAGGGGTCACCAATCTCTGTCTTGGAGGGCCGGTGTCCCTGCAGAGTTTAGCTCCAACTTCCTACAACACACCCTCCTGGAAGTTTTAAGTACACCTAGTAAGACCTTGATTAGCTTGTTAAGGTGTGTTTGATTAGGTTTGGCGCTAAAATCTGCAGGACACCGGCCCTCCAAGAACAGGTTTGGTGACCGCTGGTCTAACCATTGGACTATAATAACAATCTAGAAATTTCTTCATAACACACCTTACCAGTTCCCTCCGAAAATTTAGCAATATATCAGCAACATATTAATACTCCAATAAACACCTTACAACATCTCAGCAGTGATATATGATCCACCCCTATATATATATATATATATATATATATATATATATATATAAATATACAACTCTCAACCCTTAAACAACATCTTACCAACAACAAATCAAGGCCCTAGCAGTGTCTTATAACAACCTTGCAGTGCTCTAAACACAACTAGTAGAGTCCAACTTAGTCCTACCATTCACCAAACAAATTCTGTAAAACAAATTCTCAGTAGTCCTTGGAAATAAGTCCAATATCAAGCAACACCTTCCTTATCCTAGCAGCACCCTACCTGTGAATGTACCCTATGAATGAAGATGAATAGCAACAGCTTGTCAGTGTCCGACAACCACCCACTTGCCCCCAGCAACCATTGCATTAAACTAGCAACACCTTCATACCAACATAGTAAACACTTAGCAGTTTCTTGCAATCAGTTAGCACAACTGGCCTTGAAAAAAAGAAAAACTTTGCAATAGCGTAGCGTAGCCACATAGCAGCACTCAACCAATGTCTTCTGTTTTTGTCCGAATGTTTTGCCATTCAAAACTTTCATGCAAAAATTTGAATAACCAACATTCAAAGTTTGACTTTTCCCCTCATGTAAACATTATGACCATAGATTTTCCATGTTTCAGGGAAACCAGACATGTCTGGTACTGGTGATAACCACATCCTGGTTATTGTCATCATTGTGTCCGTGGGTGCGTTTACCATCATCTTGGTGGTGGTTGGCGCCTTCCTGTGTACACGTCGTACCACAACACAACAGAAAAAGTAAGTTCCTCACAGTGTTCCAGTTCAAATCTCACGTTGATGAACAGTCCTAGTCCTCAGTCCTGGCATAAATGTGTTAGCCGTGAGCTTCCCTCAAACCATTTGATATGATCTCCAGGAAAAGGGCCGCCTGCAAGTCCGCCAATGGATCCCACAAGTATAAGGGCAACTCCAAAGATCTCAAACCACCAGACCTCTGGATCCACCACGAACGTTTGGAGCTAAAGCCCATAGACAAATCACCTGAACCCAATCCAGTCATGACCGACACACCAATCCCCAGGTCCTCCCAAGACATCACTCCAGTGGACGGCTCCATGGATCCTATGCTCCAGAGACGAAACTCCTACCGTGGTAAGAACAATGATTTGAAGACCCCATGAAATAAATAAATAAAGTAGTTTGACAGACCAGGCCCTTTACTTTCTATAACAAAACACGTAACAAATCATGGTTTTGCTGTACTATGATGTAAACTTAAGGCTATTTAACAAAGGATCTTTTAATATGCCCAACCCCATCATTGGGTTTCAGTAAGATCACCACCGTCAAAACAAGAAATGTGTAGCCAATTCATGGGGTCTTTAAACATTCTTCACCTACTACATCATCCATAACATCATTCCAGCTGCTGCTTCTGAACGACGCTTCCAAATCATGTTTACTATTGTTTGTGATTGGCATGTTTCTTGCTTAAATGGAAAGATGTGCAGCCTTGTTTCCTTTGTTTTCGTGGCATGAATGGTGAATATCCATCTGCTGCTGCCCTCTGCTACAGCTCTGATGTGTGCGTTTACACTGCCCTCTAGTGGACAAACAGTAGAATCCTACTGCAGTTCTTGGCAACTGACATTGGGAAATCTTATATTGGGAGCCTGTTGGGTGGGTAAGCCTGTCTGAATCTGATTGGTGGTCGCTGTCTGATTTGCAGGCCATGAATCAGAGGACAGCATGTCTACACTCGCAGGCCGTCGGGGAATGAGACCTAAAATGATGATGCCCTTTGATGCACAACCCCCTCAGCGTAAGTGTGTGATCCTGGGACCAGACACCCTCAATTTGGTCTTTTTTCGCTTTTCTGTAGGACATGGTTGGCCAACTTTGGTCCTGGAGAACCACAGTACTGTAGAGTTTCACTCCAACACTTATCTAACACACCTGAACAAGCAAGTTAGATTTTAAAGTCCCAGTGAAATCAAAATATATTATTTTAAAGGGTCACGAAACACCAAAACACATTTTTTGAGCTGTTGACAGTCATATATGTGTCCCACACTGCTATAAACACTATTAGGACACATATATTGCACTAAAAAGTGAAAATTGGTTGTTTTTGCGTTATTTTGAGCAAATTCGTTCTTCCGGTTTGAAACGAATTTTTTAAGCTGCGTCACGGCCATGAGATACTTAGGTGTAAATCCAGCTGGAGAGTGGCTGGCTGTCTTTTCTAGGACGTTCTTACGTATCTGAGTGTGCAGTATTAATTCATGAGAAAGACGTGCTTCAAACCAATCAGCGCGCTCTATTGTGTATGACGTGAAACTTCATTAATATGCATGATAGCTCCGGAGATTGTTTACCAGTTTACACTGTTTAGACGGCAGAGAGACGCCACGTTGTGTTGCCAAAACAAGTGAAAGTACAAGAATTTCAAGACAAAATTCGTAGGTGTTATTAGTGTGTTGCAACGAAGGTTTTGTTTTCATTTTCCCTTTATGAGAGAGCAGCTGGACTCACGTGTGGATTACAGTGCACGCGACATAAACGCGTTTGTAAGGAACATTTTTACCCGAGAGCTTTTTCTCATCTGGAAATGGTGAAATCCGGATTTGCTGCTCGTCTACTTTTAATAAAATGACACAGCTCCAGTTTGATTGCCTGTCTACAGATTTGGTAAGTGTTTGCAGTGGACTGCCCTTTGTTTAAATGCTGCTCTCCGAGTGTAAACATGTAAACACAAACTATTCCCGTCGTGCAGGATTTTCGCTGCAATTTGTGACAGGATAGTCTATACACACACGGCTTTCTGACGCTACCTACCGAGTACATAAGTTACAGAGAAATGCGGAGGATTTTTTTCTCTTATTCGCCGTTTCAAATCAGCCTCTGTGTGTTTGTTTTTCCTGTCAAACTTAGCGCGTGCCCAAATGTTAACTCCCTTCTATGCAAAATCTTATCCTCTTTCCCTCCCCCGACACTCCCACACTCCCAGAGCTGGACACGCCCAACTTTCCTGACTTTTTTCAAAACAGAGGTGTGAAAACACCCTGCTGAGACAGGGGGTTTCGTGGCCCTTTAAATGTTAGTATTATTATGTTAGTCTTAAAGATATGTATATATAAGGTAGAGCGCTCCAAAACAGTGACAAAATTCGCATTTGGAAGATATAAATATCCAAATCTTATGGTTTGTCTCTACAGCCTAAATGAATCAATTAGATTTTTGATCACTTCATACTTCAGTTGATTCTCATCAAATCTTCTTACCCATAAACTGCTCAATAGTATCTGACATGCCTTGCCCCCTTCAAGACGCTTCTCATTTGCTTTTTATTTGATGCACTTGGGCTCAACCACTTATTGGCAGAGCTGTGATAAAAATGAGATTTTATTGGCTGTTTTTAACAAAGGGGAGGAGCTAATATATGTTTCAGTTGAAATTACATCGCACATCGACCAAAATACACATTTCAAATCACTTTACAGGGTGTTTAAGGATTACTAAAAAGCTACAGATAAGTGAAATTTGATTAGGGTTGGATCAAAAACTCTGCAGAACCGTGTTTGTCCACCCCTATGTTGGGATGTTTATCATTTAATGTTCTTTAGAGTAACCTCAAAATGGGTTCCCTGAGTCCAATATTGTAGTCGTAGTCCAAAAACATACTCTACCCAAGTACAGGAATGCAAATGGCTCTAACCTAACAGTTAATTGCTCTGCAAGAGTGAATATCTCAGCTAATTCTCAAAGTCATACGTTTATTGTTATACATCTAAATAATAACATGCATTATCACCCCCTTGAGTACTAGTGGTGGGATAAGTACAGATACCCTGATAAAATATCACTCGTCAAAGTATAATGTCCTCATTTTCAATATTATTTTAGTCAAAGCTACAGATAAGTGCAATTTGATTGTGGTTGGATCAAAACTCTGCAGAACTGTGCTTTGGGATGTTTATCATTTAATGTTCTTTAGTGTAACCTTAAAATGGGTTCCCTAAGTCCATTATTGTAGTTGTAGTCAAAAAACATACTCTACCCAAGTACAGGAATGCAAATGGAAAATGTCACGCATTTATAGTTATACATCTAAATATTAACATGTACTATCACCCACTTAAGTACTAGTGGTGGAAAAAGTACACAAAGGCACTTGAGTAAAAGTACAGACACCCTAATAAAATAGTACCCTAGTTGATGTATAAAGTCCTCCTTTTCAATCTTACTTGAGTCAAAGTACAAAAGTACCAGTGAATCGTTTACTGGAGACACACTCTGAACTGATCATTTGAATCAGTGAATCGTTTACTAAAGACTCACTTTGAATGAGTAATTTGAATTAAGGCTGATTTATACTTCTGCGTCAAGCGCATGAGTATGCTGACACGCACCTCTTAAAAAATGTTACTACATGTCGCAACAATGCATATCTCAAGCTCTGTGACTGGTCGGCTTGGTATCGGAGACAAGTGTGGGCGGTGCTGAGAGCCACGAGCCAGATAGAGTGAGTGTTTACAAGTGTCGAGTCCTGTGAAGCAGCTCTAGATGGAAACATTTGTTTTGTGTTTACCCTATGATTAAAGTTGTTCCGCGTCCGCCGGTTCTCCTCTAAATGAGCGAGTTTGAGCTACTTGTATATTAAGGTAGCGTTCAGAAAAAAAAAACACCCGCAAAGAAACTCGACACAGAGAAACATAAAAGCCTACTGCCAGCTAGCGTTTTGGAAGTGTTATTGCAGAGCAACACAAACAGCTCGCAGAAGAATAAAAGCACGGATACGAGCAAGGCAGATGTCATGGGTCACGGCGATCACTCGACGCTGAAGTATAAATTGTGAGTCATTTACCATAGACTGAATGGATTGTTTGAATCAGTGTGTTGTTAACCGGAGACTCACTGTAAATGGATATTTTGAATTAATTTGAGTTTATGACTTGTGAACAAATGTCAGTTCAATTCACAAATAAATTGTTCAGTGTAATTTGTGAACCAATTAAACAGGTTAACTGATAAAATTCAGTTTGTTTACTAATCAAACGCCGCTTTCTCATCTCTCCACTCCAATTAATGTACTTTAAAATTACTTTTTATTCGTGATGTACTCGAAATGTAGTGAAGTAAAAAGTACAATATTTTGTTTTGGAATATAGAAGTTTTTTTAATTTAAAAATATACTTAGATAAAGTACATACTTAAAATGTATACTTATGTGTACTAATAAAATAAATAAATAATTACTGTCCACCATGTTAACCTTTGTGTATTGTTTAAATATACTACCGTTTCATTATGTTAGTGGCCGTTTTTGCCCAATTGACTTCCATTATAACAGTATAACAGTCAATGGGGCAAAAACATCTACGAACATAACGAAACGTTAGTGAATTTTCCTAGGGTGTATTGTTGAATTTCTGAAAAATTTCAAAGCATTCTCCCAAAATATGTGTCAAAATAAGATTTGTCACCAAAAAATCATTCCATTTGCTGAAACAGTAAATTTGTGGCCTAATTAAGACTCAAAATCACCCCAAAGTGGATGAAAACATCCCTAACAGCACACAAGGGTTAAGTACTGAGGTTTCTTGGCACCAGAGCACTGGCACTTGTCTAGAGTATGTTTTTAGTTTTACAAAATTCTTTACCCTATCAACATATATCATGTCTTTCAATCTGTGTTCTTTGTTTTGCATGAGCAGATGTTCTAGACGCACGATGCTGCTCGCCATAATCCCATAGCTTTTGTGTGCGAGGTCTAAACCATGGCGCTCTATTATTTGTGTCCATTCACAGCTGTGATTAGTGCTCACCCCATCCATTCCCTCGATAACCATCACCATCATTATCACTTGGGCAGCCTGGCCTCGCCGACACGCAGCTATCTCCACCACCAGAGCAGCACGCGCTCCATCGCCACCCCCATCTCTCATCTAGACAGGGCAGAGTCCACAGGTGAGAGCGCAAGACCTCCATCAAACCTGGACACAAATGTGTTCATTCAGAGTCCTGGGAAATGCTCTTGTTTTCCTGTCAACGTGAAGGTGAAATTGGTTGGTGACCGTGGGAGTTTAGTGAAACTCTCTCTATGAGAACATTGAACCAAAAAAAACAACTTGAGGTCTTTGTGGACTGCTTTTTGTTAGGGCTCCACGACATATAGAATCAGAATCGGTATCGCAATGTGCGCATCCGGAATAGTCTCATACACTACCTGACAAAAGTCTTGTCTCCTATCCAAGTTTTAGAAACAACAAATAATAAATTGACTTCTAGTTGATCATTTGGTATCAGAAGTAGCTTATATGAAAGGCAAAGGCCTCTAGATTACACTTATTTTAGCTAAATAAAATATGATCATGCCTTGATTTTTTATTATTTAATTAGGACAGTAAGGTCTGACTTTGCTTGGACAAGAGGTCTTGTCACTTAACAGAAATAATGTACAGTATAGAATATAAAGTCATGGTGCAGTGGAAAGAGAATGAATATTGTTTATGACTCCCATGAGCTTGGAGGACTGCATCCATACATCTCTGCATGACTCAAATAACTGATTAATAAAGTCATCTGGAATGGCAAAGAAAGCGTTTCTGCAGGACTCCCAGAGTTCATCAAGGCTCTTTGAATTCATCTTCAATAACTCCTCCTTCATCTTACCCCAGACATGCTCAATAATGTTCATGTCTGGTGACTGGGCTGGCCAGCCCTGAAGCATCTTAACCTTTTTTTGCTTTGATGTGGAGGCTGAAGTATGAGGAGCGCTATCCTGCTGAAAAATTTGCCCTCTCCTGTGGTTTGTAATGTAATGGGAGACACAAATGTCTTGATACCTCAGGCTGTTGATGTTCCACTCTGCAGATCTCTCGCACGCCCCCATACTGAATGTAACCCCAAACCATGATAATTCCTTCACCAAACTTGACCGATTTCTGTGAGAATCTTGACTCTGTGCTGGTTCCAATAGGTCTTCTTCAGTATTTGTGATGACTGGGATGCAGTTCAACAGATGACTCATCAGAAAAATCTACCTTCTGCCACTTTTCCAAATGATCAACTAGAAGTCAAGCTATTATTTGTTGCTCTTACAACTGGAATCGACGACAAGACTTTTGTCAGGTAGCGTAGTCAGGATGTGCAATACTGAGTTAAGATTATAGTTGACCAGGAGCCACTGTTTAAAATCATTTGCTTGTGCTATTAAGGCCTGTGGCTGAGAGAATTTCAAGAGAGTTTACCCTTTGTAAAATGAATGAAGATTTATTCGTACAAGGAAGACTATATGCTGTTGTTTTACATTTGGTTATTCAATTTCTGTACCTGTTTAACCTTCCAGAAAACCATAAAGCCCTGGAATTATCTCAGTCAATCCAAATGAATCGATTCTTTTCAAATAGAGCTATTTAAGCCATCTGGTAAAATTGTAATCATGTCACAAAATACAATATATCGCAGCAAAACAAAATATCGCAATGTCAGATTTTGTTCACTGACCTGATTTTAACCTGGTAGACCATCTTGATCAATTTGGTTAGAGCTGGTAGACCTATTTTGGTCGACAACAATCCAACGGTCATGTTCCAAAACCATCATTACCACTTTAAAGGCAACATGAAAGCAAAATGCATCCTATTTACTTCAAGTCAATCAGTTCAATTTTAATTGTCTAAAATCATTGTATTGACAGTATTATGTAGAGTTTATTCACGTCTATAACGAATATTACTCTCATAACTAGATCATCTGGTGAACCAGTAGTCTTAAGGTTCCTTCGCACCAAGCACAAGAGCTATAAATATAACAATAAATATATGTGCGTCCACACTGACGGATGGTAAAAATGTGTTTATTGTTAGTTTTCTTTTGTTCGCCATGATTCCCTTGCAACCAGTAAATGTCCTCAGTGCGATATATCTAGCACATATAACCAGCGAATCTTTGTTTTAAAATGTATTAATCTAATCAAACGAATTTAGCGAATTTAGTCACTGTTGTAGAACCAAAACAACAAACTATTTCCCCAAGAATTTTTAAAGGACGCAACTAGCACTGGAAGCCTGAGATATATTCATACAGAATATTTATAAAAATGGTTGAGGAGATTCCCGCCCAAACTGTAAAGCACTTTGAGTGCCCAGAAAAACACAATATAAGCGTAATGAATTATCAGCATTATTATATACTTCCGTTTACTAGCCTGGTCTGCATTACTTCTATGAATTTTTATCATTCGTTCTCATGGTATAACCAATTGATTTCTAGATAGTCATAGGCTGCGTCTGAAACCGCATACTTCCATACTACACAGTACGCTAAAATCAGTATGCGAGCAGAGTAGTATGTCCGAATTAATAGAATTTGAAAATCAGTATGCGAGAAGTACCCGGATGGCTTACTACTTCCGGCGAAATTCAGAAGTGCGCATCCTATGCACACTACGCTATCCCATGATGCCCCGCGAGAAAATTCATGAATGGAAGAGAAGCGACGCAACTGACGCAGGTTGGTCACGTGACCATGACAAAATGGCGGATGTAGTACGTCCGAAATCCATTCATACTGTATAGAACGCACTTTTCTAACGGCAGAGTAGTACGTTTAAATTCAAATGCAGTACCTACTGAGTAGTTGGCGGTTTCGGACGCAGCCTATATCTTTATGTAATCTTTAAAAAAAAAGGGCTTAACATCAAGCAGTGCCTCTTCACGTTGTCGTCTGTAGCTTTAAATTGCACAAGCCCTTTATATTTCAATGGATATTCACTGACTGGCTGTCAGTGTTTATTACCAGGAAATAAAATTAGAAAGTGATCCCAACAATATTGTCTCTCTACATCCTTATAGCTGTGGTCTGAACTCTGCTTTGGTTTTACATCCAGAATGACTTTAAGAACTCATCTTTATAGTTATTGGCTTGGTGTGAATGGGCCTTTATTTTCATTGGTTTTCACCAGACTCCATCAGTCACTTCAGTCTACTATGGAAAGGCCACTTTTGACAATGCCATTTTACTATTTACCTACATTGGTTGTAAACACTGATTCATGTTGACTTTAAAGTTTCCTAGCGGGCATCTCATGATTTTGATTTTCACTGTCCCTTTTATGACCCGTGTGCTGCTGTACTTACAGAGTCAGTAAGGAACACCCCTAATGCGGAGCTGCTCCCTCCATCTGGGCAGCCATCTTGCACCACTGACCTTTCAGAGACAGACATTAGCTTCCACAGCTCAGCCGCTGAGGAGGAGCCAGCGTTCGCTACACCCACAGCACATGTTCGGCCTACGCACCCGCTCAAGAGTTTTGCAGTGCCCGCCATCCCGGCCCATGCAATGTATGACTCAGCAGCTTTGCCCAGCACTCCACTGCTGTCTCAGACAGGTATGTTCCCCCTTTACACCAGATTACATCCATATTTTGTGATTCACTTTGTGGAGTCTAAAAAGAAGAGCATGTATTGTATAACTATTTGTAGAAAACAGAGCCTTAATGGCACATACAGTCACGGGCCACTTTATGAGGTACACCTGTCTAATGAGCCAATCCCATGGCAGCAACTCAATGCATTTAGGCATGTAGACATGGTCGAGGCGATCTGCTGCAGTTCAAACCGAGCATCAGAATGAGCAGGAAAGGTGATTTAAGTGACTTTGAACGTGGCATGGTTGTTGGTGCCAGATGGGCTGGTCTGAGTATTTCAGAAACTGCTGATCTACTGGGATTTTCACGCACAACCATCTCTAGAGTTTACAGAGAATGGACAGAAAAAGAGAACATATCCAGTGAGCGGCAGTTCTGTGAGCGCAAATGTCTTGTTGATGCCAGAGGTCAGAGGAGAATGGCCAGACTGGTTCAAGCTGATAGAAAGGCAACAGTAACTCAGAAGAGCATCTCTGAACGCACAACACGTCCAACCTTGAGGCAGATGGGCTACAGCAGCAGAAGACCACACCAGGTGTCACTCCTGTCAGCTAAGAACAGGAATCTGAGGCTACAATTCACACAGACTCACCAAAATTGGCCAATAAAAGATTGGAAAAATGTTGCCTGGTCTGATGAGTCTTGATTTCTGCTGCGACATTCGGATCGTAGGGTCAGAATTTGGCATCAACAATATGAACGCATGGATCCATCCTGCCTTGTATCAACGGTTCAGGCTGGTGGTGGTGGTGTAATGGTGTGGGGGATATTTTCTTGGCACACTTTGGGCCCATTAGTACCAATTGAGCATTGTGTCATTGCCACAGCCTACCTGAGTATTGTTGCTGACCATGTCCATCCCTTTATGACCACAGTGTACCCATCTTCTGATGGCTACTTCCAGCAGGATAACGCACCATGTCATAAAGCGCGAAACATCTCAGACTGGTTTCTTGAACATGACAATGAGTTCACTGTACTCAAATGGCCTCCACAGTCACCAAATCTCGCAGGATATTCAGGAGATTCGCATCATGGATGTGCAGCCGACAGATTTGCAGCAACTGTGTGATGCTATCATTTTAATTTGGACCAAAATCTCTGAAAAGAGGGTCCAACCCCGTACTAGTAATGTGTACCTAATAAAGTGGCCAGTGAGTGTATACTTCGAGAATATAAAAAGCTTGTGGAACACCACAGTTTAGAGTTAATGAAGAATAATAACACTGTCCCTTTGGAAAGAAAACAAATTTATGTCTGAACAGTGCCTTGGCTATAGCTTTTAAACTACAAATGCTCTAAAATTAATTTCAAAGTTGGTTTGATTATTGGTCAGTTTCATGGTTAAAAAAAATACATGAGACTGTTTTATTGGTACTTTGAAGAGGCATGTGTTGTATAATAAATATTTGTAGAAAATTGAGCCTAAGGGGCACATATACTTTGAATATAAGGTAACACTTTATATTAACTACACACTGTGAATCATTTATTAAGCATTAGCATCTAGTGAATTCATTATTTGTTAAGCATTAACTCTACATTAATAAACGTTAGTAAGCAGTTTATAACTGCAGCTACAAATGCTGTATTATTGACTTGTAACTACATTTACAGTTTGCTTAATAATTATACGTTCATAATTTGTGACTGGTTGATTTTTTTATTACTAAATTAAGTATTGCATTGTTAACAAACCATTTGTATTTATGAGTAGTTAGAGGTTTTTAAGATCATTCAGAATGAGTTAGTAAATGATTAATAAACTATTTAAGTTAACATTTATACATCTTATTATTCAGGCATATAGTAATGGTTAATTTGTGTGTTAATAAATGCTTTATTAACTCAACTTCATGCAGTTTTGTGACCTAATCTAAAGTGAGGACTGTTTTTGCTTTATAAATCCCCTATAAATGACAATTAAAGGCTCAGTATCAAATGAACAATAGTCTTTGCAATCTTATCTAAAAAGTAAAATTACTGTAAAGTTTAAACATTGCTGAATAACAGGAGTCAAAATACGACATAAACTTGCATAAAACAACAATCTAATAATTTAACAATTTAATATGATGCACTGTTTAAACTGTACAGTAATTTCATTTTAGATAAGGTTGCAAAGATTTGTTTTTATTTGATACAGTTTCATTTGTGTTTCTTCAAATGAATAGAAATGAATAGTGTTGTTTATGTTCTTTTATGTTCTTTTTCCCTTTTTAGAATTTAACTGAGCCTTTAATTGTCATTTATAAAGGATTTATAAAGCATAAACAGTCCTCCCTTAAGATTAGGTCACAAAACTGCATGAAGTTGAGTTAATAAAGCATTTATTAACATACAAATTAACTATTACTATATGCCTGAATAATAAGAATTATAAATGTTAATTTTATTAGTTTATTAATCAATTACTAACTCATTCTGAATGATCTTAAAAAACCACCAACTATGCTCAAATAACTGATTTGTAAATAATGCAATAATTTAGTAATGAAAAATAAATCATTAACAAAGTATGAAAGTACAATCATTAAGCACATTATAACTGTGCTAAAGTCAATAATACAGCATTTGTAGATTCAGTTATAAACTGCTTACTAAAGTTTATTAATGTAGAGTTAATGCTTAACAGATAAGGAATTCACTATTTGCTAATGCTTAATAAATGGTTCATAGTGTGTAGTTATTATAAAGTGTTACAGAATAAAATATAGAATATAATAGGACCTGAAACAGAACCTTGTGGAACACCCTGTTTAGAGTTAATCAGAATGAGCTTAATTTGCGCAAACACACAAGGATGTTTTGTGCTTTTTTTATGGTTTCCAGCAGCTCAGGGTACACACATGCATACATATCAACACGGGAAGTCAGAAGGACATTTAAATAAGAGGAAAATAACGTAAACAAAATAAAGATTATGGAGATATATGTATACACATCTAGATGGTTTATGTGCAATATGTGCATTGTTGACTTTTTTAAATGTACGAATAAGAAATAAAAGTATTTGTATTTGTAATATTGACAATTAAGTGGCTTAATTGGTTAGAAAAACCATAGACAGCAAGCGTCCTGTATGTTTATGACCATAAGAAAACAGGTAGTAACTAATGTGCTAACTATTTAGGTTGGATATGGTCTGAGGAAAAAAAAACTGATTTATTTAGGGAGAATAATGAACAGACTCGTGTGATTTGTTTCAGGGCCTCACTCAGTTAAAACAGCCTCTATTGGTACACTGGGAAGGACGAGAACTCCTATGCCTGTCATAGTTCCAAATGCGCCGGATGTCTCAGAAGGCTGCAGACTTCATGAAGATGCAGGAAGCGTGAGTACTTCTGTTCTGTTCCTATAGTTTTATGAACCACAGTGACAATAGAAAACAGGAATATTATTCACTGTTTTTGTTCAATTCATATTCATATATATATATAAAAGAATTGTATTGTGGTAAATCAAACCTATGACCTTGCTGTTGTAAGTGCCATGCTCTATAAGCTATAGGAATGTCCATTACTACATTACATAGTACACGGACTGACCACTTCATTAGGTGCACCTTGCTAGTAGCATTTGTCTTGAAAACTTTGATATAGATGCAACATTTGCTGGACACATTTCTGTGAGATATTTCAGTTTCAACTACATTATTTAAGTTATGCAAAGTTTAATTGAATATTTTAGTCAGTTTAATTGATGTAAGTTGAAATGACTAGAGAAGTTCATTTGATTAATCTAAAAAATTCAGCAAGAGTGTATTTACACCTTCAGAACTGGCACTCATTGAATATTTCCCTTTTAATACCAGCCCGTCAGAGCTAACAACCGTAGCACATTGAAAGTTATAAATCTAAATGAAAGGTAATGTTAGAAGAGATACAGCTACATTATTTAATAAATTCTGTGTTTTAGTAACGCCTACCATACTCCAACCCTAAAAGATGAATTTCCTATGTATCATCCTATACTCTAATGCAGTGTTTCCCAACCCTGTTCCTGAAGGCACACCAATAGTACACATTTCAACCTCTACCTAATCAAACAAACCTGAATCAACTGGTTAATGGGTCAAATAAGGGAGATATCCAAAATATGTACTGTTGATGTGCCTCCAGGAACACGGTTGGGAAACACTGCTTTAATAAATGACCTTTCTTCCCCATTTTAACTTGTCCTAAAAACCTTGAGTTACTGCCATGTGATTGGCTCATTAGATATTTGGGTTAACAAGCAGTTGAACAGGTGCACCTAATAAAGTGGCTGATGAGTGTTTATAGTTCTATGAGTACTGTTATGCCGTGGTCACACTAGAGTTTGAGCATGCAAAATTCTGTCGTACGGCACTGCGATAAGGGGCGGAATTAAACAAGATGATTAGACGTTTAAAAAAGTGAGCGATTGGTCCTTATTTTAAATTTCTGTACAGAAAGGTCGTGTTTTGATCTGCTATTGCGCAGTCACGTGATGCGATTTCGCAGGTCAGAGTTCACCAAGCTTAAACTTTGCAATGCAGCAATCTGCAAAACTTGACGCACGAGCTTGCGTTTCCGGTCTGTCGCATTCGTATAGGCTGATTTATACTTCAGCGTCGAGACATCGACATGACCCACGGTGCCTGTCCTGCGCATTGTTATTCATTTATACTTCTGCGAGCTGTTTGTTGCTCAGCAATAACACTTCTGCAACGCTAGCTGGCTGTATGTTTTTATGTTCGTCTGTGTCGAGTTTCTTCGTGGATGATTTTTTTTTCTGAACGATACCTTTATGTAGAAGTAGCTCAAACCAGCAGACGTGCAACAAATTTAATCATAAGGTGAACACTAGACAACACTTTCCATCTGGAGCTCCTTCACAGAACTCCACATTTGTAAACAATGGCTCCAATGGGTTCATGCTGTTCTCTGTCCCGCCCACATTGGTCACAACTGCCAAGCCGACCAATCACAGAGCTTGCACTATGTGTTGTTGCGGGGAGTTGAGGGGAGCATCAGCGTCAGCCACTGTGAGGGCCTGTGTTGGGCAGTAGTGTCGCTACAAGTAGTGACGCTACTAGCTTAACTACTTTTCTCAGTAGAGTGGTGGTAGCGTTTCTAAACTTCTACTTTCTAAATCAAACAGCTTTTCAGTAGCTAAGCTATTTTTTAGTCAAGTAGCGCAGTAGCGTCTACACAAGCTACATTTACTGACCGTGGATCAATAAGGGACGGCACCGGGAGGCCGTTTCTAGCCGATGAAAGTAAATCCATATGATGGCGAGAATGCTGATTTCTTCTTCTTCCTGTTTTACGGTGGTCGACAACAAACTTTTTTGTGCATTAAGGCTAAAGTATACTATGGTAATTACTATTAGTTCATGATAGTTACTAATGATACTACTGTACATTATGTTGTGTAATTCATTAATGAAGAGTTGTAAATATATGAACAATATAATGTTTATTCCTAAATATTTCCCTTTACTATAAATGACTATAGTGTTTTAAATGTGTAACACCTGGTTGTTGCATTTTTTGTTTTTGCTGTTATAGTCTATCATTTGTTTCTGTTTAGTACAGCATATTATCTGCAGTAAATAATTGAACTGAACAAGTATGCATCACGCTTTATTGATCACTAAGACATGATTGACTTGGATTTAAGTTGCTTTGATTTAAAAATGAAAATGGCAAAAATAGCTTTTTTATTGCAATATTTTTTATTCTTAAAGGGTAGCTTTCAGTGTAGTTAAGCTACATTTTAAGTAGAATAGCTAATAGCTTAGCTCACTACATTTTTCAAGCAGCTTGCCCAAGGGTGTAGAATTGGCATGGATGGAGGGGAAGTGTTCCCACCAACATCCACCAATTACTGAAATGTCCCTACCAATAATTTAATCGACTTCAAAATAAAATATTGCTCCGTCAGCCCTGAGTAACCTACATGTGCACAAAGTCAAGTTCGCTACGAGTTCACTGTAATAGGGGAGAGCGGGGCACAAAGTAACACTTTTTGGTTTTGGTCAAATAATGAGCAAAGTAATATGGTTGGACAAACCGTATTATTTTACCAATAACACACAAGCCTCTTCTGCAAATGAGCCCTGGAATTATGATCGCCGGACCTGTGGTTTCTGTGCAGTATTGCCAAAAGTGCCAGGAGTAAAAATGTTACTATTTACCCCACCTGGGGGGCAAGTTGTAACAGACAGAGTGTTAGTTGTAACACATGCTTATAAAGGCAGATTTCACACAGTTCATTTAAATTCAGTTTACTTTAAATAGTCGCTTTCAAAATGGTTTCATCTTTTAGCCTAGAAGACGGTGATCACAACAATATAAGATTTCACGTTCAAACTTTCACAGATTTTTTTAAAATATCGACTATAATAAAAAATACTTTTATGCTGCAAAAATGGTTTCTCCTGAGTTTCTCATCCAAATTTTGCCGAACTTTTTCAATAATTGGCAGGAAGACGTCTGCCGATATTGTGGTGAAAACCACGGAAGCATGCCATGATCAACCCTGAGCAAATACCTTAAAACGCCGTGTTACATTTAACCCCGCGTTACTTTGTGCTCCGCACTCCCCTGCTATTAACCACGGCAGTGCAATTAATTCAGTAAACTTCAGTAAATCGAAATTCAATTTTTTCCATAATTATGAAAAACAAATTGGGATAAAACAGTTTAATTGCGTCACACACTTCTCTAATCTTCTCTACATTCATACCTCCTCAAAGCCCGATTGCAGTACAATCATTTAAATCGCTGGAGCATACACATACATGTACGCTTGATGCAGAAGTATAAATCAACCTTATGAATGGAAGTCTATAGGGTGAAAAGTGTAGTGTGATCGCGGCTTCACAGTGTAGCATTACATATATATTAAACAATTATACAAATTTAACATGTTTTTTCCTTCTCTTTTAAACCTTTACCTGCTCCCCCTTTTAACGGCGGCTGTATTATTGCTTAATACAATTAATTACTTTGCAAATGTTTGAAATGACATAAAACCGCCCATACTACCCTACTCCCTCCCTCCCTCCCTCCATTACCACGCATGCGGCTGTGCTATTTGATTTCCTGCTTATTTTTCCTGCAGTACCATTGACCGTCCCTCCCTTCCCCAAAACCCCAGCTCACCCACCTCACCTCACCCCACCCCCGCAGTAACCTTCTTCATCTCCCTCAGAATTACGAGACGGACGAGTTGTCGGAGGAAATGGCCCATCTCGAGGGCTTAATGAAGGACCTAAACGCCATCACAACAGCCTGAGCACAAATCCTCACAAAAACTCTCCTGCCACAGGGAGAACGTTCAGCAGCTGAGGAGTTCTCAATCATTCACTAAATGGATAGAGGAGAGTGAGATAGGAAAAAAACAAACATTAAAGTTCGGCTTACTCTCAGGAAGGAGAAACTCAACCAACAGTGGACATTCTGAGAAAAGGACATGTAATGATTGCGGTTTTTCTCTCAGCATCCTAAAATAAACGTTTCCTTTCATTTCAACGGGAAAGACGCCGTTTTGTTATTCTACGAACGAAAAAAAGGAGAATCTACAATATGCTGGTGTACGTGTTGGTGCTCGTAAGGCACAATTTACAGTGTTTCATTTGTGTCTTTCCTTTGTTTGTTTTTGTATCTATATATATCGCCCCAGTTCCAGTGAGGTGAACGTCGGACATCGTCCTTTTTATTTCTGCGACTCATTTTGTATTAAGCATTTTTCGATTGACGTCTCTCTCTCTTTCTTTCTTTTTTTTGTATGTTATATAATGTGCCATGTCTTATTTTTTTTCCTTAAACATGTTTTGTATTGTTTTATATGCATATACACTTATCAGTTTGTATATATATGTTTAAAACGGACTCATCGTCTCCACAGCCATGTTTTGTGACAGTTTCCGTTAAGTCCGAGACGAGCTGCTTTTTAATTTGGGGATCGGATTGACGTTCCCCTTCCACAACATGCTTGTTTTAAATGGGAGTTCCCTTCAGATATGCCTTATTAAAATCAGTACAACTGGGAAATGTTTATCACACGACACTGTGATATTTATTCCGTAAAAGCTGAACTGTTCGAGAACGTCGACCTCAATTACGTATGCTGTCAAGACTCGGTGCTGAAACTCAAAACTTCAGGTTCTACTCGTACAAATTTGGTATATATTGGAAAGTGCTTTATATGGTCTATTTCTTTGAATTCTTGTATCGGCGCTTCACAAACTCAACGAATGACATTCACTGTGAAGACCTTATTCTTGGCGTGCAACTTTTATACGCAACTCCCAGAACTCATCTTTCATTTCCCATTATATTTCTTGTATGTTTCATATGAAGTACTTGTATAGAATCTCAATGTGTGATGCAAAAAAGAAAGAAAAGAACAACAAAAAAAGGTTGCTCCCCTGCTGGATATGGTTTTGATCTGTACTTTTACCCAAAGAAAAATCTGTAACAGCAATCATTCTCTCAAACGTTTTCTTGAATGTCATTCTGGCTGTAAGAAATTCTGAAATACTTGGTACAAACGATGACTTATTTGGGATAACCTATCAAGTGTAGACAGTCAAACCTTTATTGCACTTTTTCAACAATTTCAAGAAAAGAGGAAAAAGAAACAAACATTTTTACATCTCTTGTGTTTTGAATATAAAGCTCTATTTGTTTAATGTAGTGTCATAGTTTAGCGTAGGCAGCTGGTCTTATTTCTTTTGCCTCTGAAATGATATTTGAGCGGCAGGTTTTAATGTGTTGCATATGCAGAATTCTGTTCTTGCTTATTTCTGTACAAAGATCTTCTTGCTGTCTCTAGAAATACTCCGTGGCTTTTTAAAAAAAATATTCTGAAAACATTGCGTCTGACTCTTAATTACAGTACACACCTACAATTAGAAACATCTCACTTTTCGCTTCAGACACCATTTTTAAATATGCCTGACATTTTAGCTCCTAAGAACTTCAAACCATTGCTCTATATAGAAATAGCTCAAAATTGGGCTTAACGTGCTAAATATATTTCAATTACAACAAAAAAGCTGATTTTCATATAGTGAAGACTTAAAGGTACATGCTACTTGTGTAGAGCTCTAAATCCCCCATATTTAAAGCTCTTTCTAGACTGCTACTATTTTATAAAGTCAGTAAAAAACTACCCTGCATTCTTGGGGAATAACCACGTTATAACTGCTGAACAGGCCACATCTATAGTATTACACAAGTAAAAGTGCATTATTTATAAATTCATGCAAATCTATTTTAAGTTTTGATAAACAGTGTGTACGGGTGCTGAAAATGCTTTCATTTCTGTAGCGTTTAAGGTTTGAAAAGTGCTTTGTTGCTTTTATAATTTCTTCCTAAATAGGTAATAATGATTCAATAAAACCTTAAAGACAGTAAATGAGTAGAGCAATACAAATGCGCCATCAAAAATGATTCCTTGGAATAGTATACCATCCTGTAGAATACTATAACTAATAGCGTCTCATATAATATGATGTAAATATGTAATTCACCAAAGCTGTAAAGTAAATTTGACTTTAGAAACAAAATATTTGTATTAATTATGAGCTGAAACAACAAAATTGAGGTTTTTTTTCAGAGATAATTATTTTACGTTCAATAAACTTAAATTTGTAGAAATTATTAGGTTAACTTAATTTCATCATGTTGTCCCAACATAAAACACTTGCATGATATTAGGCAACAAACTCATTCCCAAAATCATGATGACAGCCATTAAATTCACTTCTATCACAGCCAACCCACTTTTTTGGGAACTACATTACATATAAATGATCAATTTTTTACACTACCTGACAAAAGTCTTTTTAATTCCAGTTGTAAGAGCAACAAATAATGACTTTCAGTTGATCATTTGGAAAAGTGGCAGACGAGGAGGAGGAGGCATTAAAGATGAATCCAAAGAATCTTGAACTCGGAGTCCTGCAAGAATGCTTTCTTTGCCATTCCAGATGACTTTATTAATCAGTTATTTGAGTCATTGTAGAGATGTATAGATGCAGTCCTCCAAGCTCATTGGAGTCTTACACAATATTCATTCTTTTTCCACTGCACCATGACTTATATTCTATACTGGACATTATTTCTGTTAAGTGCAAGACCTCGTGTCTAAGCAAAGTCAGACCTTACTGTCCTAATTAAATAATTAAAAATCAAGGCATGATCATATTTTATTTAGCTAAAATAAGTGTAATCTAGAGGCCTTTGCCTCTCATATAAGCCACTTCTGATACCAAATGATCAACTAGAAGTCAAGTTATTATTTGTTGTTCCTAAAACTTGGATAGGTGACAAGACTTTAGTCAGGTAGTGTACTTGCATTTGCCCTCAGCTGTGAATGCAGAAAAGTGTCTATTGCAGTTTTGCTAAATTTTCCTCTTACGAATTACAAAAAAATGCTTCATGCAAGTCTTAAATCTTCTGCTATACGAGTTTATGAAGTTGACGCATTTCCCTTTGGTGTATTTTCAATGAATGGAAACATCTCTACTGACCTCTAGGAGGATGACAATACAGACGATCAAAAATGACTTCACACAAAGATAATTTTGCAGTCTTTATTGACTTCTGTTAAATACCACACATCTAGACTCCTCTGGGTGTTTTGAAGTTCATTCCAACAGTTGGCTGAGTGACCTGCAGGCTGGAGATGTTGCCGAAGTCCTGCAGCGAAAGGAACAAAAAGGTAAATCCATGTCTGTACAAGAACACTGGAACATCAAGCTTTTCTGACACGTTCATGTTAAATTCAGAACATTTGACAGCAGTCATCTCAATTCATACCAAACGCTGTTGACTCTGGCTGTTAACTGCTGTTAAATGTAGGTGATGCAGTACAGTAATAAAACATTTGGGGCTTAAGATCAACTTACAAAACTCTTGAGCATCTCCTTGGTGTCTGGATCGACCTCGATGATCTCCTGATCTAAAGCAGAGACCTGAAAACAACGAAGTGCATCTAATAAACGACTCTGTACTCGTGATATCTAAAATGAGTATAAAGCATGATTATGACACTGGTACTAAAAGATGCATCTACACAAGTAAATAAGGAGTTTGCAGGAAAGGAGGTTATTTAGAGGTTATTACAGTAATTGCTTCACATTATCACTGTATGAAGTCTTGCAAAAAAAAAAAAAAAAAAAGAAACCCCAGAACTCTAACAGGGCACTTTTGCACATGTATCATTTTAATAGGACGTGGTTTATGATTTCTATGAATATTAGCATGACTGTAAACAACGTTCATAGAAAAGTAAAAAAAAAAAAATGACGTAATATTGTTTGTCAAATTTTAGACAGTTACCATTTCGCCACCTTAGAATTATAAGGTTCCATCTGACATTTGTCAAAATTGACTTGACATTCTTATTAAACAACAACTTATTTACATTATGGGATGTTTTATTTTATAAGTTGTTCACATTAAGACTTTATTTAAAAACAAATGTTACACACATACTTTGAAGCTCAATATCTCAAAATCATTCAGAACACAGAAAGAACCTTATCATTCCAAGGTGACGACTTGTCAACTAAACTAAAAATCACTTCAAGAAAAACTATAGAGCTCCTTAAGTGACATTTGCTAAACAATAAAATTAAAGACCGTCATGCTTTTCTCTAAAAGACAAGAAATAAAATCAATTTAGTTCTGCTTTATACAAAAAAACTACTATAAAGTGAGGCAGCAGACATCTGTTCAAATGAAGCAGAGATGAAATATTCAAATATACATTTATATTTTAATGACAAATTACAGGTTTGTCTTTTTTATTGATGTTTTTCTTAACAACGACCAAACAATCATTAGAAGACCTTATTTGATTATTCACAAAGCAACATGGGCCAGGTTTCATCTTCATTGCCAAGTAAACTTGGATGTTTAATGTATGCAACATTTTATGCGACATTAATTATGTTTGCAAATGTTACTTTAGGGCAGTTGTCTCAAACTCACTTCCTGGAGGGCCACAGCTCTGCATAGTTTAGCTCTAACCACCTCCATCACACACCTGCTTGATAGTCTCTAGTACAGGGGTCTCAAACTGCCAGCCTGTGGCCAATTTGCGGCCCTCCCTCCGGCCAGCAATTGACGTCACAATACAACGGAAAAGTTTCAGCCCAACAAAACATATTTTTGAATCACTATCATTGTTGTGCAGTCGCATATACACTTGTGGTTTGACCCCCCACTAACTTGACATTTAAAGGATTGTGTTTAATCACAGTGTGATTTTTCAAAATCTCCTACTTAGAAATCATGGAGGGGTCTGGATGTTTCAGCATAATTGCAATTCAACCGTGACAGACAGAATCTAAAAAAAAAGGAAATCACATTATATAATTTTTTTAACAATTTATTTTTAAATTACTGTATCAAATAAGTATTTGGTCACTTGAGTCAAGCATTTTAAATATTTAGTACAGAAGCCTTTGTTAGTTACAGAGGTCAAAGGGTTCCTGTAGTTCTTCACCAGGTTTGCGCACACTGAAGGGGGGATTTTGCCCAATGATCTTCTCTAGATCTGTCAGGTTTCAGGGCTGTCGCTGAGCAACATGGAGTTTCAGCTCCCTCCAAAGATTTTCTATTGGATTTAGATCTGGAGACTGGCTAGACCACTCCAAAACCTTATGCTTCTTACGAATCCACTCCTTGGTTTTCCTGGCTGTGTGCTTTAAGTCATTGTCATGTTTTAAGACCCAGCCACGACCCATCTTTAATGCTCTGACTGAGGGAAGGAGGTTTTTGCCCAATATCTCACAATACATGGCCACGTTCATCCTCTCCTCAATACAGTGCAGTCATTCTGTCCCCTGTGCAGAAAAACACCCCAGAGCATGATGCTTCCAGCCCCATGCTTCACTGTAGGTATGGATTTATTGGGATGATACACATCATTCTTCTTCCTCCAAATTCGGTGAATAGAGTTAAGACCAAAAAGTTTTACTTTGGTCTCATCTGACCACAGGACTTTCTCCCATGAATACTCTGGACCATCCAGATGGTCCCTGGCAAACTTCAGATGGGTCTTGACATGGGCTAACTTAAGCAGGGGAACCTTCCGTGCGATGCATGGTTTTAAAACATGACATCTTACTGTATTACTGATAGTACCCTTGAAAACGGTGGTCCTAGCTCTCTTCACGGCATTGATCAGCTCCTCCCGCATAATTCTGGACTGATTCTAGATCATTCTTGGCATCATTAATACCCCACGAGGAGAGATCTTCCGTGGGGCCCCAGTCTGAAGGACATTGACAGTCATCATTAGCCTCTTCCATTTTCTGACAATTGCTCCAACAGTTGCTCTTTCTTGGCAATTGCCCCGTAGCAGTTTCAGCTTTATGAAAGTCTACAATTTCATCTCGTGTCTTTTGACAGCTCTTTGGTTTTGGCCATGTTGCTACTTAGACTTTTGACTGATTGTGGGGTGCACAGGTGTCTTTATGACAGCTAGTGACCTCTAGCAAGTGCTACTAAATTAGAGTCATGAGCAGAGTGTAGCTGGACTATTTTAAAGCAAAATAACAGGTCTTTGAGGGTCAGAAATTTGGCTGAAAAGCAAGTGATCAAATACTTATTTCACACAGTAATTTACAAATAAATTGTTAAAAAGTCATACAATGTGATTTCTGCATTTTTATTTTTAGATTCTGTCTCTCACAGTGGAACTGCACCTATACTGAAAATTAGGAGATCTTCAAAAATCAGTGTGATTAAATACTTATTTCCCTCACTGTGTGTGTGTGTGTGTGTGTGTGTGTGTGTGTGTATATATCTGCATCATGTTTATCGTCTTTTTTTTCTCATATTTAATTTTGTGTTGTCACTTGTCACTTTATGTACACTGGAAGCTTCTGTAGCCAAAACAAATTCCTTGTGTGTGTGTGAAGCACACTTGGCAATAAAAGTGATTCTGATTTGACCTGCTGGCGTGACTTTTCCTCTCCTCTCGGCTGTTACAGCGATGCTCTGCAGACACGCACTCAAAGCGAGTTTTCTCCACCATGTCTATGATGGATCAGCTGTGATCGCGCTGCCGTTTATCAGCGTCACTAGTCGGTGAACAGCGCCAGAGCGTTAGAGCCAATCCAATCGCAGCCCTTTCTGCGTGACCAGTCATAGGGGTGTAAGAACTCGCTTGACAAGGCTCATATAGCGAGCGGGATATTTATATTTGTTTATTTGCTATAAATGCTCACGTTGTTCTGTGCATGTACTTGAGTTTTTAAAGGTACAGTTTATATATCTGACTGTTTGTACTAAAGGACAAAATTGTATTACAAATAGTATAGAAATGTATACATTTTAATACAAAAATTGCTGTGAAGAAAATATAAAACTGTGTATGAAAAGCAGTCAATGCACCGTGATATCGAAATGAACGGAAGGCATGATAATCGTAACCGAAATGAACCGTGAGACCAGTGTAGGTTCACACCCTTTAAATTAAACGTTGAATTATGTCCGTAAGTGCTCTATTTCTACTAAAGCTTTATTTTTGTAAATATTCAAGAGTCATTTGATTATAATCAGTTTAAAGCCCCTGTATTGTGTTGAACACCTCGTCGTGGCTTACACATTATGCTGGTGGGGTAAATATGATCATTTTGCTAATATTCGATATATATATATATATATATATATATATATATATATATATATATATATATATATATATATATATATATATATATATATATATATATATATATATATATATATATTTCTCCTCTTTGTTGTGGTTTTACAAAAAAGAAAGATATTGATAAGAACAATTGCCAGCAGTTAAAGTTACCCAAACTCTTTTCTGCGGTCTTACGCCATCTGTTAAACCTTTGGTTAAGCAACAATTGATTGGGGCATAATTATTACTATTATTAAATTGTAGTATTTTAATACCAATTTAAACTAATCCAATATCTACAACAAAAAACGAAAAGGAGCTTTGAGCTCTGGGGAAGAATGTCTGAGTGCATCAATTACATCAGGTTTCCACTTTTTTCCTTGTGCTTATATGTTAAAACAGCCCTCCTATGAATTGTCAGTAACTGATATGGCCCCCTGCCAATTTGAGTTTGAGACCCATGCTCTAGTAGTCTTGAACACCTTGATTAGTTGGATCAGCTGTGTTTGATTACGGTTGGAGCAAAACTGTGCAGAGCTGAGGCCATCCAGGAATTGAGTCCTATGCTTTAGGGCAGGGATGTCCATACTCAGTCTTGGAGGGCCGGTGCCCTGGAGAGTTTAGCTCCAGCCCTAATCAAACACAACTGAACCAGCTAATCAAGCTCTAACTACATATACTAGAACAGGGATGGGAAAACTTGATCCTGGGGGGCCGGTGTCCCTGCAGACTTTTGCTCCGACACTAGTCAAACACACCTGAACACACTAATCAGTGTCTTCAAGATCACTAGAAAGCTGCAGGCAGGTGTGTTTGATTAGGGTTTGATTAGGGCAGGTGTGTTGAAGCAAGTTGGAGCTAACCTCAGGAAGACACCGGCCCTCCAGGACTGAGTTTGGACATCCCTGCTTTAGGGGCTCCATACATTATTACATCACACTTGACTAATGTCTAATTACCTGAAGGCTAAAATGTAAAGAAAAATAAATATACCAGTGTTAAATTCTATATAACCCTTAAATCCTCACATTTGTGTTGATGTTGGTGCAGTACACCATAAACATCACTGACCTCTGGGACGTAGTTGTCCCGTCTCTCTCTCTCCTCCTCCTGCAGTTTGATGGAGATGCCTCTAACTGGACCCCTCTGAATGCGCTTCATCAGATGGGTCACATACCTGCAGACACACCAAAAATCGATACATGCCTCATGTCTCTGCATTGCATTTGCCCTGACAATTGTGTTACTGGCCTCAACAGATAAAAAGGGATTTCAGCTAGGTTTCTATTTAAAATTGCAAGTTTAATGCGGAGTTCAGACTGCACAATTTTCAAAGTAGTGGTGTCACGGATGTTTTCACACTGCATGACTATCTGGGGTAGCATTCTGTCAGTGCTGTGTTTACACTGTAGAGTAGATCGGTGACAGTGGGTTTCACACTGCATGACTTTACAATAGGAGAACCGCCAACAACGTCGTCTCAGTCCACAAACTACATTTCACAACCAAACGCATGAGAGAAGTGACATGAACAACGCAAGGTTGCATAGTATAGGCTTCATCTTTTGTTAATAACTACATAATGAGAAAGAAGCCTTTTAGTGGGGTTCAGTGTTACGCCTACCATTACATAAGGGGGCGCCCCGCCCTCCCAAGGGCTGTACCCGCCCCCCTTGAGGTCACGTTAATTGTATTATCAATATTGCGCCAGATCACAACTTTTTTAATAAACGAAGCTAAATAGCCGTATGTAATATCTTATTTACACAACAGCATGTCATTTCTGTTCTGCGCTCGCTTCACAGCAGCTAAAATATATACAGATGCAGACATCCCAAGTCTCTCGAAAGTTCCGGGAGTCTCCCGCAAATGCATAGAGACTCCCGGATGTCTGCAAACGAATGATAATCTCCCCAAAATCGCGCTTCTCCCGCCCCGTCCTCAAAACGTCCCGCATCCCTCCCCACTCTTCAGAATGATACGTCGCGCACATCCCATGCTGTTATTTTTGATGCGAGCTGAGCTATCTCCTCTATCTAGTGTCAAGTTAGGACCTCTCCCGGAGGCTCTGCGTGTCTTCCGCAAATTCATACCAGCTCCGTGATCTCCCAAAATGAATTAAAATACCCGGAAATCATGGGGACGAGAGTAAATGAGCAGATCGCGAGAGGCACAGTGATGGTCTAAACATTACATTTGATAGGTTAAATGAATACAGCAGTAAAGATATAGCGAGTGCAAATGAATGGATGAATTATTTTCTGTAAAGCTGCTTCTGGCCATGACATGTTCACATCTAAATTTTTATAAGAGACATGTTTAATAAATGTCTCAATAAACATTTGTTCTTCCAGAAGCCCATACACATTGCAGTGACAAAAGCTGCACAGTTTGTGAATGAAAAAAAGATATAAATGTTCATTTATAATTTACAAACGGTTGTGCAGTTCAAATAGTTGCTCAGTTATTTACTGCTGTCATTAAAAGACCATGACTCCTTGTGTCAGTGTAAGTCTGAACAGCCATGCTGCAAAAAAAAATAAATAACTGTAAACCTAGGGGAAACACTGGGGTTGAATATGTATTTATTTTGCTCACATGGGTTTAAAAGGGAATAAGCAATTTTTCTTAACCTTTTTTGACCCGGTTGTGATATTGCTCAGATGACACGTCAAACAGACACTGGTGCTCCTGCCAAATTTACACTAGTTTTTCGTGCATTGCTTGGGTGCAGATAGACCAAAAAGCATTTTTAATTACTCCCGCTGCCCTGCAGATACCCACACTAGTTGATGCTGCTCTCTGATTGGCTGTAGGTGATCGCCCATGTTATTTTCAGTCAGAGCACATTTCACACGACATGATATCTGGCGGGTGTCAGCGACATCCTAGATTCTCTCAGATCACTTCATTGATAGCTCACACTGTGTTAGGGCTGGGCGATATGGGCAAAAAAATCATATCTCTGTATTTTTAGGAGGAATGACAGTATACGATATACATCCGGTATTTTCCCATAAATGGTTACTTAAGTTAAAGCTTTTATTAAAACTTTATTAAGCAATTTGAGCAAAATATAATTAAAAAACATGGGTTTCCCTCCATGTTTACAAATAAACAGCTGCACAAAAAAATAACAGCTGCATAAAATAATAAATTAAATACTGTACTGGTATTTCTCCTGCTAAAAACTATAAGTTGCACAACATTTCAAATGATAAAAAAACTGATACAGTACAGGTTTTTTTTTCCCTGCTTAACACTATACACAGCACTACTGTGCTGTTGTGCAAATAACAAAGTAAACAGAACTATAGAAAACAGCTACATTGTCAGAGCACAGTAATTCGTCACAATTACAGTGTTGTTACAAGTAATCCTGTACACCACAGTTGTGTGATTTATAAACAATTAAATCAGCTGTATATGTTTTTTAGTTGCACATTTACATGTATTGTGCACAATTATTAAACACTGCACATATCAAAGATATCTAAAGTCTTTCACTCCATGTAAAAAAAAATCCTACACTTTCTTTCGTGTTGACTAAACTTGTTTTACTAAATATTTAAGAATTAGATTAAAACGAATAGACTATAGATATAAGTAGTAACAAAATTGTTTCAGAGTACTGTGATGAAATGCTGGTTAAGCATATGAATGTAAACAGTCATATGGCCTCAAACCATATTGATATGAAAGATATTAGATAATCCTGCATCGCGTTGGGGAATCATATTGATATAGCCCCAGAACTCGATATACCGCCCAGCCCTTCACTGTGTGATTATTACTCGAGTGAACGAGAAGCGATTTGCCTGTGATTTCAGGCATTTGTTGACGATTTCTCAAAACCTGTTAAAAATCAGTGCTAAAATCATGCAGTCTGAACTTGTCCTAAGGTGTTACTAGCATCACGTACAGAACGAAAATGAATGTTATTTAAAGATAAATGAGAACATGGGCAATATTAGCAGTGCTCAAGTTTGAAAACACAATTACTGGTATGTTTTAATTGAAGTTTTAACAGGATTATGGAAATACTTTAATGTGGTTGATTTGGGGTTTCGATGGTTTAGAACAAAGAAAAGACATTCAAATAAATTTAAAACCGGTTTAAAGGTTTAATGATGTTATGATGATTCCACCATTTTTGAAGGATTTACAATTTAAAATGTCCTGTTAAAGTCTTTGATACTGTGAAAAGTTTAAAAATATGCTAAAAGGTTCTTAAAAAGATTATTCCACATTTTTTTTTACTATTAATGCATCCTCAATCGTTTCCAAACAGTTTAGTTTCTTTCTGCTGTTAAACATGAACAATGTTATTCTGAAAAAAGCTGAAAACCACTGGTTGTGCCTGAAACCGCATACTTCCAAACTATATAATACGCTAAAATCAGTATGCGAGCAGAGTAGCATGTCTGAATTCATACAATTCGAAAATCAGTATGCGAGAAGTACCCGGATGACCTACTACTTCTGGCAAGATTCTGAAGTGTGCATCCCATGCATGCTGCGCTATGCCCCACGAAAGAATTCATGAATCGGAGTGAAGCGACGCAACCGATGCAGTAGGTCACGTGATCATGACAAAATGGTGGATGTAGTACATCCGAATTTCATTCATACTACTCACATTCACATTGTATAGAACTAACTTTTCTAACGGCCAAGTAGTACGTTTAAATTCAAATGGAGTACCTACTTAGTAGGCGATTTCAGACGCAGCCATTGACTTGCATAGTGTACGTTTTTTTTTTAATACAAGTTTGACTAGTGACGTAATTCTCGTGGTAAAAACAACTATTTCTACTGGTTAACTGTCATTTACATTGTTTACGTTGTCTTAAGTGTTAACAAAACCTTATTCTTGTAAAATAATTGTTTGCATGGCCTAAAAGTACCACAACAGTAGACACATAGTTTGTTTTATTATACACTTGCTCACACATGGAAGTTTAACAGTAAAATAAAAATAGGAGTTTAATAAATTATAATAAAATATTAATAAATACATTTGTTTAAGAAAACAAATGTCATTAAGAACCACTCAAACCCAACCCCCAACACTGATAAACTTAAGTTTGATTATTAAATTAGATGTAATTAAATGAAATGTATACATTTAGTTCACTGAAGCATATTACACAAAAAAACTGCAAAAAATAAATAAATCGACCCATGTATAATTAGCACCCTGTATTTGCTACAATAGCTTGAGTGGTGAGGTGAAGGGCTTTCACTCACCCTGCGATCTTGTTTCTCAGTGGTTTGCTGGGGATGATGGCGATCTCCTCACACACCCGCTTGTTGATGTGGAAGTCATTGCCCAGCCGGGTGTAGTATTTCTCAATGACCACACGAGCCGCTTTCTTCACCGTCTTGGTTCTCACACGTCCCTGTCAGCAAACACACCAGTTACTCTGGATATCAGGACATTTCTGTACTTTTAACTCAATATACATAAAGACATTACTGTACTAATAACTTATGATGATAACATGACGTTGCAGAACCGAAGGCGTTAGTACGGTAACCCTTGAAAAGGTACACTGCTGAAGTGTACATCAGCGGGTTTTAACAGCGTTTTTTTTCTTTTTTTTTTTGTCAAAACATGAACTTGACATGTTAATAGTGTCACTTAATTAACTTCTCACTTCAGTTAAACTCAACTTAATGGTGTCTAAAGCCCCCAGACTTTAAAATGTAAAGCCGCTTCTGTAATATTTAGAGTTGTAAACCGGAAGGTGAACCGGAGCCGTTTTTAAAACATTCTACATAACATCTCCTGCCAAACGTTAAAATACTTTGTATACGTAAATCTTAAAGAGTGTTGACAACATTCTGATGATTTAAAAACCGTGATGAATCGATGAAAATAAAGGATTTAAGCGGATTGACAAGGGTTCACGATACACACCATATTGCCTCGGTTTAGAGGAAAAGGGTTTAAAACAGTACGGGGCGGAAGTTTATAGAGCTCTTTCGGAAGTGACATAAAAGTCCTTAGACGAGCTCCATCATCTGTTTCAAATCAACAGGGAGAAATCAGTCATTGAGAGAAATAAAAAAAAAAAACACGTAGTTTTATTAACAGACTTGGCTAAATACATGCTTCTTACACCACTTATAAATGCAAGCACTTTCCAGGTGCATTTTCAAGCTTTTCCAGTACTTCAAAACTTTGGCGAACTAACTAACTGTCTGTCTGTCTGTCTGTCTGTCTGTCTGTCTGTCTGTCTGCCTATAATGAACATAATGCGAACATAATTGGTTAAACCTTTACACACATGCAGGTAGAATTATGTTTTGAAATGCTTTTGTCCATTTTTGCCATATTCTTTCATTGAATGGATGTGGTTCTGCCATGTCCCACACACTGCACATCCAACTGAGTCTAAAGAGTAGGTAAATTTGATCAAATTAAAAAGATTTTCAAAAATTCTTATTGTCTTTAACAAATTATTTGATAAAATAAGTCATTTTGATCACTTTTATTTTGTTTTCATAATAATATTATTCATTTTGCACGTGTCCTTGAAATTACTGTTCACCCTGTCATGATGTGGTATAAATGGCCTTTTAAGAAACCCTCTGATGTACTCATTGGCATCCCCATGCCCATTTTGCCTATCTTTCAAAGGAGGTTAAAACATCTGATGTGCACACAGTAACTATCTACACTTGTCAAGCTTCACATGTCCACCCTGTCAAAATATTAATATATCATTTTTTCAGAAATTTAAAATAGAGCTTTTAAACTGTGTACAAATGTCCTCCCTGTCATTGTCCACCCTGTCACAAATCCTTCCTGACAGGGTGGACATATGCATTGTTATTGACACTTTATTTAATTTTGTATTGTTAATTAGTTAATGTGTTTATGTTACAACACTTATACACACACACACTACACCAGTAGATGCAATACGTGAGTGGACAATACAAACCTTTTTTCATTACCTGTCTTAGACTATATAAAGGATATCCTTTTAAAGTCCATATAATAGAGCTTATTGACTGTTTGAAATAAAAATACATGTCAGTGTCTACCGTCATCTTGTTTTCCACCGTCATGTTCAACGTTTATGAAAATAAACAAATTATTTATAACCTCAGCAAAACATCTTGTGTGATTCCTTAATTAACCAGTAAGGGCCAGGTAATATTGCTTCAAAGTTTGACCAAATATTTTAGATCTTGGGTTTTATTTAGAAAAGAATGAGCAACGATTACACATTTTTACTGGGAAATGAATGTTTTGTCCATTATTGCATTAATATAAATAGACTTTTTCCATAATCTATAAAGTTGGGTTGGTAAAGGGACACATTACCTTTCTGAAATGTACATTTTATAAATCACACAATGAAAATATACTTATAAAATATACTTTGAATTTGTCCATGACAGGGTTGACACAATTTGAGGTTTATTTACTGTTTTTCTGCTTGCAGATTATTTGTAAAAGGTGCAGGAGCTTGACCAACATTCACTTCTTACAGTCTAAGGTCTATTTAATATAACAACTATGAGGTTAAATCAAAAATCTCAAACTTTTTTTTTAATTCTGATGTCTCAAAGGCACTTCATACTGATAATCACTTATTCACAATGCATCCAGAAAGTATTCATAGCGCTTCACTTTTCCCACATTTTTTATGTTAGACTTTTTCCAAAATGGACTAAATTAATTTACTTCCTCAAAATTCTACACACAATACCCCATAATGACAATGTGAAATTATTATTATATTTTTTTAATTGTTGTAAATTTATTAAAAATAAAAACCCTGAAAAATCACATGTACATCAGTATTCACAGCCTTTGCTCAATACTGTGTTGATGTCTTTTTGACTATGATGCCACAAGCTTGGCACACCTGTCTTTGGGAATTTTTGCCCATTCCACTTTGCAGTACCTCTCAAACTCTATCAGGTTGGATGGGAAGTGACCGTGTACAGGCATTTTCAGATCTCTCCAGAGATGTTCAATAGGATTTAGGTCTGGGCTCTGGCTGGGCCACTCAAGGACATTCACAAAGTTGCTGTGTAGCCACTCCATTAATATTTTGGCGGTAATAATTCTCCAATAATTTTCAGGATGTCTCTGTACATTGCTGCATTCATCATTCCCTCTATACGGACTAGTCTTCCCATTCCTGCTGCTGAAAAACATCCCCACAGCATGATGCATATATTTGATATATATAATATATATATTCATCACAGCCTATTAGATGCTTGTTTGGTTTGTTTACCACAAGATCAACGACTAAATATTCTAATTTACCCTCTTTATTAACATTTTATTAAATATTGAATTATTATAATTATTTAATAATAAATTTTGATATAAACGAATCATTATGAAAGCAACAAGTTTACATTTTCATGCATTTTATCCTAAATATAAGCACTTTTAAAACCTTGAAAAAATATATTAAAATTCAAGTATTCAATTTCAAGGGTTTCAGCACCGATATTAACCCTGTAAACAAAAATTAACCATGTAGGCTAACTCATGTGATGTTATATAAAATGAGTCAAATATTTAAGTGGCTCATTTATAAACAACTTCTGCAGACACACGTTTACAATTTTATAGGGCACTATGCTCTAGAACTTTTAAAGGTTTTTTTTTTTATTTTATTTTTTTTACCATAAAAATAGGCGCTGTTTATCACCTGTCCATTTATAACACTGATTTACTTTCCCCTTTTACACATTACAACATTTTCATGTAATTACAACAGCACCAAACTCCAAACTAATTTCATAGCAAGTGCATGTTGTTCACTTATATAACTCAGTAGTGAAACGCAGTCATACTTCAAAGAGCTGCTTATATAACAAATTCAATTATCCCAAATTATTAAGCAGCACAAACAACTGAATTTAGTACACCATAAATAAAATAAATGTATAATCTGTAGTGTATATATACACACTGTATGAGCCTCTAAAAAAAAGACAGACACACACTCACCCAGAGTTTAAGAGACATTTTCTTTTATTTTACATAAAAAAGGGTGCAAACTTGAGTTTCCCTTTAAGAGTGGAGGGAATAAAAATTTAATTCGAAAGGTTATGTATGGAATTTTATATGACTCCTCAGGAAAATAGGCATTTTAAATAAGATTAAGATTAACGCCTTAATCTTTCTGCAAATTAAAAACAAAATATATTTAGAGATTGAGAGAGAGAGGGAGAGAGAGAAGAGAAAGAGAGAAACAAAATGGGTCCATCACAGTTGAAGCCCTTGACAAAGTAAAATCATCGAAGTACATTGAAGCAACATTCATATTTCAACACAATAAATTCATAATACAATGAAATTTAAAGTATTTTTTTTCTTGTAAGTATGACCAGAACAAGAGAATGACTCTTGCAGAACTGTACAATTTAGTTTTTAATAAGCCTGAAGTACTGAAACATCCTTACAGAAATGAACACTACAAAAAACGTGAAAAAAGAGAAATATTGCAGTGCTTTCCTACCAGACTCTTGTAATATAATCATTCCGAGGTCATTTAAAAAAAAAAAAAAAAAATAGAGCAGTTTAACCAGATTGGTCTGTTCATTAAAAAAAAGCAACACCAACAACAATAACAAAGAAAATGTTCAACAAGTTCCCAAATGAACTAAAATCTTGAGACAGGAATGATTACAATTGTTTTCAAAGATCGAGGGGAAAAAAAAAAAAGCTATGAGCAGACACAATGGAAGGGTAATACAGTATACAGCGGCAAAATAGTGGACATTTACCTGCTGAACTCAAGCGTACAGAGGGGTCAGACTTGCAGTAGCATGTTTAAGGCATTATGCAGCCACAGAATAACAGTGTATCAACTTCATGCCCACAATGTTCTTCAGTGCCCCATTTACAAGTAGTTCCCATTGCTTTCGGAATCAAAAGCCATGCACATAAAATCTGCATTAATGTCACTAACTTCAATTTTAGTAGGAGAATAACTCTTATTTACCTCTCTGTATTTAAATCTGCAGCACAGTAAAGTGACCAGAACCATGATATATATATATATATTAAACAAAAAAAAAGCAAAGGCAATTCAAAAGAAATTGGAATGGTACGCAAACACCCCTCCGAATGATCCAGAATGCATCCCGAATGACTTCGACTTTGGGGAAACCAACTAGAAATGGAACCGTGGTATATTTAAACCTCATAACTGTACGGATATACCATCTTTATTAAAACAAAATCACAAAAACAATTGATACAATCCTTAAAAAACACACAAAAAAATGGGGAACTTAAAGATGAAAGATGGTTTGACGTCATCACCTTGCAGTTGACAAGAGAGCCAGTAGTCATTACGATTGATCGCATTAACCAAGATTCCAGAAATAATGTCTGTTCTAGCCATCCCAAATCAAACCACTTCAAGTAGCATATCGAGAATAATTTCAGTGTCTAATGTAGTGTCTTAAATGGACGAGTCAACCAGCAGAGGGCGCCTTAATTTACATCTGCTCGTAATCCCAATGTACATCCGCACAGTCCATAAATCCAAAGCTAATTTCACATTCCGCTTATATCCGAACAAACAAAAAAAAGCGATTCCAAGTGGCTCCGTAACGAGCCACGGGCTCCCACTTTGACTTTGGAGTCAATATGAATTAAGGGGTTAAAGGAGTTATCCTGCAATTCTCCATAGAGCCAGAAGCACCTGGCGATAGCAAGCAGTGCACATCCAGAAATACTAAATTGTCTTTCAACTCTAGCGAGGCACATAATACATATTGTTAAGAGAAGAACGTTAAATAAAAAAGCCACCTCGACGCGCTTGCGAGAGGCGGAGTTCCACGAGTATCATTCAAGTACTTTTCACAGAATAATTTAGACCCAAAGTGACCTGCATCACAGTGGAAAAGCAGACAGAAAATCCATTAAATAGCCAACCATCATCACATTGGAAAGTTTCATATGCGTTGGTTGATTCTCCAATAACCGCTAACTGGAGATGCCGTATTTAAACGCAACACTCATCCCTATATAGTTCCACAAGGTGGATCCAAAATGGAATGGGTCAGTCAAAGCTTAACAAGTTACTATTTACATGTATAAACTAGTGGACGAGTTAAGAGGTGGAATCATGCTAACGAAGAATTTGTGCCCATTTGGTCCAACGTGGTCCACTGTTACTGAAGGAACATTCAAAGCACGTCATTCGAAAGCCCTCAAGAATGATTACCAGATAACTAGGCATGGTCGATTCTTCAAATAGCCTCTGTTCCTTATGAAAGACGAGTTCAGAGGTCAGCGGAATACAGTAACGTGCAGGCTGAAGTAAACAAGGGCCTAAACGAAACTTTAGTGCAGTCACACACTCCTATGGCTTCTCTCTCAACGTTTTGTACGGTGATCAAAATAAAATTAAAATAGTTATATAATTTATCTTACATTAATTCACATTTACTATACATTAGAAAGATCACACAAAAATAAAACACATGGATTTAATGCTGTGAACAGGTGAACGGTGAAACGCAAAAGATGAGCAAGGCAACGTCACGTATTAGATTAGCGATAATTTAAAAAAAAAAAAAAAACGACGACGACAACAGAACTACATATTCGTTTCGCATATAACCCCATTTTACGTAATTCCTGTCATTATAGATTGCGCTCGGGAAAGGACCGCCTCATCCATGCAAGAGATCAAAGGCTGGTCCGTCTCAGAATCGCTTATGGCCACAATAATAATAATAATAATCCCATGAGCATTTACAAATGGTCCGTTTCAATGGGTCTGCCAACGTTTACACCCGATTCAATTTGAAAATGAGGCGCGTATTTGTTCAGCATGAATATGAAGGCATGGGAGGAACTTCGTAATGTCCTATTGCGGAAGCCCACACGAGTGGACTTCGCCAAGTAGTGTGTTAAGGCATTAAGATCGAGATGTTTCGCGGTGGCAGTCACTACCACAAGTCTGCATCCTCCCAAAATCCACCTCATCACACCGACTTCAACAAGAAAACAACAGCTGGCCGATTGTTACATCATCTGCGACATCTTTCGTGTTTATTTAGCACATACGTACTCTCGTCCTGAATAATTAGCAGGCATGAAAAGAAAAACAACACCTATCAGGATCTGGTCGTGGGAATAATAAGTGACTATATGGACAGAAAGATACAAAAAGCGCAGAAGGAAAGTCGTACTGGCCACCTCAGCCAATAGAAAAGCAGCCAGCTGTACGTCAAAAGCGATACAATATATCGTAAGAGGAGAAGAAAGCAGCATGACTGGCTGGTGGGTTGTTAAGTGGGAGGAGTGCTTTAGAACAAGCAGCTTTAAATACTAGTCAGTGGAGCGTCGGCGGTGCGTGGCGAGTGCCGTCCACTGGAAACAGCTGCTTATGTCACACTGTCACACAAGTTCACGTTTAAAGGCCAGCTAGCGATCGGTACGACAGTTATTTGTGTTTGCGCTTTGCCCGTGTACATTAAATCACTCCGATAGATACGACGAAGAAATCGGCTAGTCATATTCTAAGGCTTCCACCACATCCTGGCAGCGTGAGAACCAACAAATACACAAACATTTTAAAAATGGGGGGTAAGTGAAATAAAAGAAAGTCAGCGTCTCGTTTCGTGCGGAAAAAAAGCGGGCCCACGAGGTGCTAGAGGAGAACAGGTCTGAAGTTCGAGCTCCGGCATGGCTGAATTTGTCTCTCTTCCTCCCGCCATGTCACACAACCGGGTCTGTCATGGAGGAAGAGGACACATTCAGAGACTTCCTCCACTGTCGAGGGCGAGGTGAACGCAAAAAAAAAAAAGAAGAAGATGCAAAACAGCAAATCAAGTGCGGTGCTGTTCCAGTGCTTAGAGATCTTTAGGTTTGGGGGTGAAGATCCGAGACAGTTCTAGGACGAGACCCGTCGCTGCCTAAATCAAGACGTGGAAGAAAAAACTAAAATAAAGAAACAAACAAAAGACAATCCCCACAGAGACAACGGTGCGCATGCCTCTCTTTCGTTTTCATAGACTGCGCTCCCCCTACTGGTTTGGAGGACGCCTGTCGTCGTAGTCTTGTAAAATTTCTTTATTTGAATGCTCTAAAAACAACCAAAGGAAACGGACTGCGCTGAGAGGCCGGAGGTTCATTTGTGGCGTGGCGTGTTCTTCTTCCTCTTCCTCTTGAAGAAACAGCAGCACCTGAGGACAAGCACATGGGTAAACGTCAGTCATGTTTAGGGAAGCTCCTGATTGGCTGATTCTTCTCTAGCTCCTACACATGCGCCGTCAGTATGTAGCTGCTTAAATCTTAAACATCAAGCATATACAGTACTGTGTAAAGCAGAGGTGCTCAAACTCGGTCCTGGAGGGCCGGTGTCCTCTAAAGTTTAGTTCCAAGCCAAATCAGACATACCTCAGCTAGCTAATCAAGCTCTTACTAGGCCAGGGGTGCCCAAACTCGGTCCCGGAGGACCAATGTCCTGCAGATTTTAGCTCTAACTTGCCTCAACACACCTGAACGAATGTTTCTAGAAAGCCTAGTAATAGCTTGATTAGCTAGCCCAGGTGTGTCTAATTGGGGTTGGAACTAAACATTACAAGAGTTCGGGCACCCCTGTACTAGGCTTTCTAGAAACATCCTTGCAGGTGTGTTGAGGCGACTACATTTCCAAACATTATTTTTGCCATTAATTGTAATTTTACATTCAGATTAGTCTGACAATAGCCAGCGCTCCACACAGAGATCTGATCTGTTCATCATCCAGTCTTTCTGGAATGACATGAACAAACTGAGACAAACTAAATCCAGAAGATCTTTGGCAATCTCAAAGATTTTTCAAGAAACCTACTTGCAAAGCGACCTGAAAAACTATGGTGAGTGTTTTAAAGTGTTTTTAAGTGTGGTCATACTACATGTTGATTTGATTTAGTAGATATAAGTAAATTGACAAATAAAAAGTTATGTATAAAACATCCTCATTTTACAGCATTTTTACAGCAAGTGCCTAAAACTTTGAACAGTACTGTAGGTTTTTTGAAGCATCTTCGAGATGTGGCTAAGTTTATAAGCATATAGTTTGTCTCAGTTTGTTTCATGTCATTCCAGACAAACTGGAGGATATTCAGATCAGATCTCTGTGTGGAGCACTGGCTGTTGGCAGACTCCTTTATGGGTTGTTCATTTTGAATTAATCTTTTGTATGACTCGAGAAGGATGAGTCCTCTCAGAGAGTGATTTGTTCATTTGCGCCTGCACACATTTGTGCAGGTGGAGTAGAAGATTAGTTCCTTTTTCTAGTCTTTTATCGGGTTCGAGTCGTCCATTCATCACATAAAAAAAGACAGAAGCCAATCATATGAGCCGGAAAAGATTTAATCCGTTCATCTCTCGAGTCCTCGATTTTGAGTAATTTGTTCATCACATGAAGCACAGAAGCCAATCATATCAATTTAGAACAGGAAAAAGATTTGATCCGTTCATTTCTTGAGTCCTTGGTTTGAGCCAAGACTATAAAATACACAAGGCATGTCACTTGTATAGTTTTGAATGAGGAAAAGTGTAACTGTCAACATGGCAAATTAAGCCCCACCTTTTAGTATAGCAGCCAATCAGTGATCGATATAGTCTGATGAATCTCCGGGGAAGGGGCTTGGACCAGATGTGAGTTTCTGCTGATTTTGTGTGATTATAACGTTTAAAAATTTAACTAAAGACACAGTTGTTGTTTAATTTCATTGGTGATTCCTAATATGAAATTTAATCATAAGCTTGGCAAGCGATTTTGTAGAATTTGATGTTTTCCCATTCAGACAGAATGCCCAAGAGGCATTTCAAAGATAGCAGCCACTTGAAATGACTTGCCATAAACAGACTTTGGTTTGAGTCGCTCTTTCATCACGTGAAAGACAGAAGCCAATCATATGCATTTAGAGATGGAATAAGATTTGATCCATTCATTTCTCGAGTCCTCGGTTTGAGTAATCTCTCTTTACATGCTGTTACATGACTAACGAACGACTCAAAAACCAGAAAATTGTACTAATCATGGCTCCTTTTGGCTCAAACTGTGCGCATTGGTTAACCTTATATGGGACTGTCTGTGACGTGAACGAACCACTCAAATGTGAAGACCTATCAAAAGAGGTGAGCTGACAATCATAGACAAAAGACCAGGTAAACAATGATAATTTTCTCTTTCTTATAGCATTCTAGTTATGACTTGTTGGTAGTGTGATTAACGTTTGGGCTAGTTGTAGATAAGTTTGGAAGCAACTCGTAACTGTTTACTAATATTTTGGCAAATTGAACGAAATGACTCAAAAAAAGATGTGTTGAACGAGACTCAAAGGTCCGAGTCAGTAAAATGATCTGAACTTCCCACCACTAGACTCCTTTTGCAGACAATCTCACTGTTTAAGTACAATTAATGACAAAAATATGGAATGTTTGGAAATGAAATTGATATTTTAAACTGACATGCTACAGAAAAAAGTATAGAAATAACAGACTTTAAACTTTTAATTTGGTGAAAATACTAGTTGCCTAAGACTTTTGCGCAGTACTGTATGTGGGTTATGCTAAAAATGACCAGCGCTGTTTTATTGGGGGAATGCATTAGCCTATTGGTACCAACCTAAATGCTGCATATATGAATGAAAACTGGTCAAAGTTAATACAAAGGAAACTTAAAACATTTAGGTTTTGTTAAAAGCATCGATGACAGAATGTTAAACAGCAACAACACAACAGAATGAGTCAGGAAAAAAAAAACAAGGCACATGCAGTGGAAGAGTACAGCTCCAGACTGACACATTGAAAAGTGATGGATTTCACTAAACATGTCTCTGAAGGATGTTGCCTGTAAATCTGACGAAATCAGTCACAAGCGGCTGCTGAATGTATTGTTTGGGTATTAATCAGGGGTCGAACTGAACGTACAGTGTGATGCAAAAACATGCAAACCCTTAACTCCTTATAGGCTTAAATTGCGGGAGGGCAAATTAAGACTATTTAAAAAATGTCTCACAAAACCCTGACATTAATAATGTAGTAACAAATAAGAAATCCAAAGTAATTCAAATCTCGTTTTCTAGGATGATCTTTTCATATACATTAAACATAGTTTGGAAAAACATTAATCACTATTAAATTATCAAAATTCATAGTAATATTTTGTAAATACCCTAACATTTTAGGTATATGTAATTTTACTAAATGAATGAGTTAAGAACTAAATCAGGTTCGATTGCAAATAAATTAGACAAAAACATAAATACCACATATAATGAAACACTGTTTACATATGATATTGTAATATGCTAAATATAACTATTATATCTATATAAGCTAATATAGATAGTAGTAATAGTAAGAAATCTGGAAAAAATAACAGAATCATTGAATCATTAAATATATAATAATGTTTTAAACTAAAATATCAGATTTAGGTAAGGGTCTGCATACTTCTGTAAGGTACTGCATATGTGCAATTAGAAACCTCGTTTTTTTATTGCAGGCTTTCTATAAACAAGCTAAATTGATCAAATTTAGAGGGTGTTTACGCAACACTATTTTCAGCTACAGACTGTGTTTTGTTTGGATTTTAAAACTTCAATCTTTTTTTGAAAAAGTGGTTTTGATGCATTGAAAACACTTTGAAACCACTTTTCCAAAAACAATTGTGAAGTTTTAAAAATGACCAAGTCTAGTTTTCAATATGGATGAACATGATGCCGACGTTTCCCAGTACTGGGTTGCAGCTGGAAGAGGATTTGCTGCGTAAAACATATGACGGAATAGTTGGCGGTTCATTTCGCTGTGGCAATCCCTGGTAAATAAGGGGAAAATTAAAGGAAAATTAATGTCAATTTTGTAAAAACGTTGGCATTATGTTCATCCTTATTACTCATTCAGTCTATGGTTATGCGCAATAACTTCACATCCAAAACATTAAAAGTGGACTACAGAACCATATGTGACCACGGACCATAAAAAAAACAGTCATAAGTGTCAATTTCTTGAGTTTGAAAGTCATACAACGCATGAAATCTGAATGAATAAGCTTTCAGTTGATGTTTATTTTGTTAGCTTATGACAATATTTAGCAGAGATAAAAATAGTTAAAAATCTACAATTTGATGGTTTCAAAAAATCTAAATACTGAGAAAATCACATTTACACTCTAAAAAATGCTGGATTTGATTCCACACAAGTGATTTGTGTTGGGACAACATGAAGGGATTAAGTCAACATTAAATTTTCACATTTAAGTGGATTGAAAATAAAATAATTAGGTTGAAAAAAATATATCAAGAATTGTGTCATTTCAGCTTATTTTATATAAGTAGTTTGAACACACAGCAAACATCTTTTTTGAGTGTACAGTTTTCCAAATTAAGTTCTTAGCAAAGCACATTAATCACAACTTTTTTTTTGATATATTGACAATTGAATGAAACATGAGTCTTACTTAAAGGGGACTTGTTACGCTTCTTTTTACAAGACCTAAAATAAGTCTCTGATGGACCTAGCGTGTGTATGTAAAATTTTAGCTCAAAATAACCCACAAATAATGTTTTATAACTAATCCACAATGTCCAATGGCTTTACATTATAAAAATGTGTGCGTATGTATATGTATATTTATGTACACTTTACTAGTTTATTTGATAATACATATTTTTGTGGTTTCATCGATATAGTCACATTGTATTATTTGAGAAATATGTTGTATAACACGCATACATTTTTTTCATTAACGTGTTTTTCCTCTCTCAATGCTGAATTATTAATGATTGTTGAGTTGACCTTCCATATACAGCTGAAGTCAGAATTATTAGCCCCCCTTTGAATTTTTTTCTTCCTTTTAAAATATTTCCCAAATGATGTTTAACAGAGCAAGGAAATTTTCACAGTATGTCTGAAAATATTTTTTCTTCTGAAGAAAGTCTTATTTGTTTAATTTCGTCTAGAATAAAAGCAGTTTTAATAGTCTACAGAACCAATAGTCTACAGAACAAACAACTGTTATACAATACCTTGCCTAATTACCCTAACCTGCCTAGTTAACCTAATTAACCTAGTTAAGCCTTTAAATGTCACTTTAAGCTGTATAGAAGTGTCTTGAAAAATATCTAGTCAAATATTATTTACTGTCATCATGGCAAAGATAAAATAAATCAGTTATTAGAAATGAGTTATTAAAACTATTATGTTTAGAAATGTGTTGAGACAATCTTCTCTCCGTTAAACAGAAATTGGGGAAAAAATAAACAAGCGGTCTAATAATTCAGGGGGGCTAATAATTCTCACTTCAAGTGTATTACTTTAGTATTGTTTAGGTATTCTAATGAGTCATGAGACCATAGTGTTCAAAAGAAACTCCAGACGCAACTGATCCCTGTTACCCTGATGAAGGCAAGTGTTTGCCGAAATGCATAGGGGCAGTTTTAATAATTAGCTGTCAATAAAGGCTTTTAATTTTTTATCACATTTTTTTGAGTGCCTTGGACTGACTTTTGCTGTTTATTCTAATGTTTTATAACTGTTTGAAACTACCCCTTTAAGGCTTTGATCAAAATTGTGCCATTTTGGTGACTGTCGCTTTAAATTGAAATGAGATTGTGCTCTTTTCAAAAGAGGGCGGAGCTACAAATGCCTGTGTCAGCATAGTGGCAGATTCAAAAACAAGACTAACGTCCTATGCTAATGAGGGAAACATAGTCACTAATGGGCGGGGCTTTCCCACACTGATGACACGTATAACGGAAATATCAAAGTGTTTGAGCAGACTGTTTTTATCAAGCGTGATTCTAAAAAAATTAAATGTATACATTTTTACCACAAGAAGCTGGTCATATTCACAGAATGTTGCCACACAATTGTGTTTAAACCCCTTATAAAAGTGATTTTTGCGTAACAGGTCTCCTTTAATATTTGAATGATTATGGGCATAAAGGAAAAATCGATAATTTTGACTCGTACAATGTAGTTTTGTCAATTGGCAAATATATACCTGTGCAACATCAGCATGGTTTTGTGATCCAGGGTCACATATGTGCATGTGAGCGAAGGGTTTCTTTACAAATTGCATTGTACAAAGTTATTTTGATAATGCTGTCATCTATACATAACAATAAAGCTGAAAGTTTCAGTTTTTAGTACACTGTTTTCGTGCAAGCACACCCTAAATGTGTTTTAGAATTTGAGCGAACAGACCTCCCTCTTCCTGTTAAATCTAACAGACCACGAATAACATTAGCCTTAAACTGTGTTAGCGGATTTTAGTGTAAAGCGCGATATATATGGCCACAGTCTAGGCTGGTCCACTCCTCTTGGGTTTGATGTGGACTGGAGAGAGGGACTCACCACAAGTTGAGCATTTTCACGCAGCTACAGAAGAGTGTGAAAAGAGAAAAGACAGAGATTATTACACAGAGGTGAGACGATGAGACAAACCTAATGACGGCGACAAAGGACCAACAGGAA
>LR812525.1:69715466-69830466 GCA_903798195.1 Danio kyathit | reverse complement strand
CTCACTGGCCTTAAAACTGCACATTGCCTCTTTTGCTCTCATGGAAAAGCACAAAGACCATTTTTAAAGGGATAGTTCACCCAAAATTGGTAAATATCTCTTTTATTCTCCCTCATGCGGTTTTAAAACCATTTCTTTTTTCTGTTGAAAGCAAAAGAAGATGTTTTGAAGAATGCTGGTTGCTGGGACCTATCAACTTCCGTAGTTATTATGGAAGTCAATGGGTGCCAGCTACCAGCATCCTTCGAAACATCTTTTGTGTTTAATAGAAGAAGGAAACTCAAATAGGTTTTGAACATGTGAAGGGTGAGTAAATAATGACAGAATTGTTGATTTTGGGTGAACTATCACTTTAAATGGTGGCAAAATATTACGATTCTTCAGGTTTTCATGGTTTGGACTAATAGTATTCCAAAATTGTGAATAATTAAGATTTTCAATATTTTTGAAAGATTGTTATTGTTTTCATAAATTCTTCTTCAAAAATGACAGCAAAGGCAGCACTATTGTGAAATATTATTGTAATGCAAAACAGCTGCTTTCCATGTGAATGCATTTAAAAATGCAATTCATTCTTGTAATGGAAAGCTGAATTCTTAGCATCATTACTCCAGTCTACAGTGTCACATGATCCCACAGAAATCATTCTAATATGATGATTATCAATGCAGAAAATAATTAAGTTTGTGGAAGCCATGACACATTAATATTCAAATATCTGGGGTGAGCAAGATTTTAAATGGGGAAGAAAAAAAAATATTCAAACAAGAATGCATTAAAGTGATATCATTAAATTATAATATTTATAGTTCAAATAAATGACAACTATTCTACTATATAATTCAATACATTCTAAAATATGTTTTACACAATAACACAAAGCATTAAGTAATAACTTAATACCTAATAAATAACAACCTTTTTTACAACATTGAAAATAATGGAAACTACTAGTATTAATAGAGCACCTAGTATGAGGATTTCTAAAAGACCATAAGATAGAAGTACAGATGCTGAAAATTCAGCCTTGACATATAGCAATAAATGACTTTTTTTGTTTGTTTTTTTTTTTTAAAGAATAGATAAGCAGAAAAGATCCTTCAAATAATAAAAATAACAAATAAGAGAGTGCTGAAAGAGATAACGTAAATAAATAAACAATAAATATATATTGTTATTATTATATTTCACCCAATATGATCAAAACTCTTTGGTCATTTTTGAGCAAGATGCTAATGGTCTAATCCGATTCAATGACTTATGCTAAGCTAAGCTAAAAGTGCTCCTGCCAGACCAGGAGATGGGCTGAATGGATTCAAAAATAGTAAAACTCGAATGTTTAACTCTGGGGATTTTCTATAAAAAAAAAAAATAATAATAAAAAAAGTGAAGCGTTCCTTTAAATGGATAAGAGGGAGGGATGTTGTATTGTATGTTGTGCTGAATAACAAGGGTCAAAAAGATTAAAAACCACTGAGAAAAATCAAAATTCAGCCTTGAATTATAGCAATAAATTATATTTAAAAAAGCATATTGATAAAAAAAAATTGATGAGCAGAAAAGACCCTTTAAATATATATATAAAAAAAGAGAGAATGTGAATGAATAAATGAATGAATAAATAAATAAATAATAAATAAATATTATTATTATTATTTCACCTAATATAATGTGCCATCCTACACCTTCGCCACACAGAGCACTACAGGTGAGCAGATGGAAATGGACCAGTAAGGATAGAAGGAAAATCATGGAAAGACCCAGAGTGGTATTACTGGACATCTTGTGTCAACCAGACACAAGGCAAAGACGACAGAAACCTGTGAGAATTCATGAATTCACATACTTGGCCTCATCCACCACCTCCACCTCTGCCTGCGCTGTGATTGGTGCGTTCGAGTGGGCCGCCAGCGGGTCATCTGCATTCAGTTCACCATTAGTTGAGCTCACCACCTGTGCAAGAAAAGAATGAAAATTAAACACAATTACTGTGTGGCCTCAGAGTTATATCATTTTAATTACATAGTTCAGACTGTGTGCATCTATGTAAGGAACTACTGGAACTGTATTGCTAATTACTGCATTGCTGCAAGCTCTCATTGCAAGCAATCTTTTACTTTTCTATAAAAAAACACTCTGCTTTTTTCTGGAAATTGGCTAATTTTACAAGTCATTTGAAGTTAAACTGTTCTCTGGGACTGGCAAGAGCATTTTAGCTTAGCATAGATTATTGAATCAGATTAGACCTTTAGCATCTCGCTCTATAATGTTAAAAAAAGTTTTGATATTTCCATATTTAAAGATGAACTATCCTGTAGTTACATTGTTTACTAAGACCAATGGAAAAAAACAAGTTGCTATTTTCTAGGTCGATATGGCTGGGAAATGTACTCTAACTTTGGCGTAATAATCAAGGAACGTTGCCACCGTACCATAAGGCACAATAATATTACGCAGCACCAGAAAATAGTCCCCAGCTAGGTAACAGCACTGCATAATATCAAGCCTTTTTAACTGCCTTGGTACACAAAGTAACTACAGAAGAGTTAAGCTTTAAAGAGCAACCTCATCAAAACATTTCGGTTATTTTTTAAGCGAGATGCTAATGGTCTAATCCAGGGGTGGGCAAACTCGGTCCTGGAGGCACCTAATTAGCATGTTCAGGCGTTTTTGATTAGAGTTGGAGCTAAACTATGCAGGACACCGGCCCTCCAGGGCCGAGTTTGCCCACCCCTGGTCTAATCCGATTCAATGACTTGTGCTAAGCTAAGCTAAAAGTTCTCCTGCCAGACTTGGAGAACTGAATGGATTAAATAATAGTAAAACTTGAATGCTTAACTCTATGGAGTATTCTCATTTTGGTGTAATAATCAAGAAACGTTGCTGCCGTACCATCAGGCACAATGATATTACGCAGCACCAGAAAATCGTCCACAGCTAGGTAACAGTGCTGCGTTATAGCAAGCCTTTTCATTGCTTTAGTACACAAAGTAACTACAGATAAGTTGAGCTTTAAATCACAAACTCATCAAAACTCATTGGTCATTTTTTAGTGAGATGCTAATGGTCTAATCCAATTTAATCACTTATGCTAAGCTAAAAGTGCCAACACCAGACCCAGAGAACTGAACGGATTCAAAAATGGTAAAACTTGACTGTTTAACTCTAGGGGGTTGTAAAATTCGCCTATTTCTAAAAAAGTGGAGTGTTCCTATAAATGGAGAGTGGGGAAAATGTTGTATTTATTATATTGCTGAATAACAGGGCTCAAAAAGATTAAGAACCACTGTGCACTTTTAAAATATTCACATCCTTAATAAAAAAAAAATAAATAAATAAATAAATAAAAAAAAAATAAAAAAAATCACACTTTGAATGTAACACCACTTCCATTAATATTCTGTCATTTAATATATCTAATATTAGTTCATACTCAAAGGCTGTCATCAGCATTTGAGTCATTACTGGATAAAAGTAAAGCATGCGACCAGTGCAAAATGATGAATCATATAATTTCAATCTTATAGTTGCATTGCAATTTATTTCACTGTCACACACACATTACATTGTATAACCGACAATAGGTCCTAATGTTAGCTGTACCAAGATAACAACAGGGGGTTATAAAATTTCATTAATAGCCTCTGAGTCACATCGTATGCTGTGTTTCATTCAATTCGGAAAGTTGGAATGTATTTTCACCCACAAGGAAAAGTGAGAGAATATGAAAATACCACATTTCCAACCTCCCACTTGACAAATTCCAGCAAAAATGTCACTTGATGACACTCTTCCACTTGGACAATGAGATGACATACAGTGAATAAGTCGAGTTTATGAACTCTCACTAGCTACTGTCCTATCACAATGTAGGAAAAATGCCAAAAATAAATCATCTGAACTGGACTTTGATAATAGTTGTTCTGTAATGAAATAAATAATCTGAACTGGACTTTGATAGTAGATGTTCTGTAATTAAATAAATAATCTGAATTGGACTTTGATAATAGTTGTTCTGTAATTAAATAAATAATCTGAACTGGACTTTGATAGTAGTTGTTCTGTAATAAAATAAATAATCTGAATTGGACTTTGATAATAGTTGTTCTGTAATTAAATAAATAATCTGAACTGGACTTTGATAGTAGTTGTTCTGTAATTAAATAAATAATCTAAATTGGACTTTGTTAGTAGTTGTTCTGTAATTAAATAAATAATCTGAACTGGACTTTGATAGTAGATGTTCTGTAATTAAATAAATAATCTGAACTGGACTTTGATAGTAGATGTTCTGTAATTAAATAAATAATCTGAACTGGACTTTGATAGTAGATGTTCTGTAATTAAATAAATAATCTGAACTGGACTTTGATAGTAGTTGTTCTGTAATAAAATAAATAATCTGAATTGGACTTTGATAATAGTTGTTCTGTAATTAAATAAATAATCTGAACTGGACTTTGATAATAGTTGTTCTGTAATTAAATAAATAATCTGAACTGGACTTTGATAGTAGTTGTTCTGTAATTAAATAAATAATCTAAATTGGACTTTGTTAGTAGTTGTTCTGTAATTAAATAAATAATCTAAATTGGACTTTGTTAGTAGTTGTTCTGTAATTAAATAAATAATCTGAACTGGACTTTGATAGTAGATGTTCTGTAATTAAATAAATAATCTGAACTGGACTTTGATAGTAGATGTTCTGTAATTAAATAAATAATCTGAACTGGACTTTGATAGTAGATGTTCTGTAATTAAATAAATAATCTGAACTGGACTTTGATAGTAGTTGTTCTGTAATTAAATAAATAATCTGAACTGGACTTTGATAGTAGTTGTTCTGTAATAAAATAAATAATCTGAATTGGACTTTGATAATAGTTGTTCTGTAATTAAATAAATAATCTGAACTGGACTTTGATAATAGTTGTTCTGTAATTAAATAAATAATCTAAATTGGACTTTGTTAGTAGATGTTCTGTAATTAAATAAATAATCTAAATTGGACTTTGATAGTAGTTGTTCTGTAATAAAATAAATAATCTGAATTGGACTTTGATAGTAGTTGTTCTGTAATTAAATAAATAATCTGAACTGGACTTTGATAGTAGTTGTTCTGTAATTAAATAAATAATCTGAACTGGACTTTGATAGTAGATGTTCTGTAATTAAATAAATAATCTGAACTGGACTTTGATAGTAGTTGTTCTGTAATTAAATAAATAATCTGAACTGGACTTTGATAATAGTTGTTCTGTAATTAAATAAATAATCTGAACTGGACTTTGATAGTAGTTGTTCTGTAATAAAATAAATAATCTGAATTGGACTTTGATAGTAGTTGTTCTGTAATTAAATAAATAATCTGAACTGGACTTTGATAGTAGTTGTTCTGTAATTAAATAAATAATCTGAACTGGACTTTGATAGTAGATGTTCTGTAATTAAATAAATAATCTGAACTGGACTTTGATAGTAGTTGTTCTGTAATTAAATAAATAATCTGAACTGGACTTTGATAGTAGTTGGTCTGTAATTAAATAAATAATCTGAACTGGACTTTGATAATAGTTGTTCTGTAATTAAATAAATAATCTGAACTGGACTTTGATAGTAGTTGTTCTGTAATTAAATAAATAATCTAAATTGGACTTTGTTAGTAGTTGTTCTGTAATTAAATAAATAATCTAAATTGGACTTTGTTAGTAGTTGTTCTGTAATTAAATAAATAATCTGAACTGGACTTTGATAGTAGATGTTCTGTAATTAAATAAATAATCTGAACTGGACTTTGATAGTAGATGTTCTGTAATTAAATAAATAATCTGAACTGGACTTTGATAGTAGATGTTCTGTAATTAAATAAATAATCTGAACTGGACTTTGATAGTAGTTGTTCTGTAATAAAATAAATAATCTGAATTGGACTTTGATAATAGTTGTTCTGTAATTAAATAAATAATCTGAACTGGACTTTGATAGTAGTTGGTCTGTAATTAAATAAATAATCTGAACTGGACTTTGATAATAGTTGTTCTGTAATTAAATAAATAATCTGAATTGGACTTTGATAGTAGATGTTCTGTAATTAAATAAATAATCTGAACTGGACTTTGATAGTAGATGTTCTGTAATTAAATAAATAATCTGAACTGGACTTTGATAGTAGATGTTCTGTAATTAAATAAATAATCTGAATTGGACTTTGTTAGTAGTTGTTCTGTATTTAAATAAATAATCTGAATTGGACTGATAATAGTTGTTCTGTAATTAAATAAATAATCTGAACTGGACTTTGATAGTAGTTGTTCTGTAATTAAATAAATAATCTGAACTGGACTTTGATAGTAGATGTTCTGTAATTAAATAAATAATCTGAACTGGACTTTGATAGTAGTTGTTCTGTAATTAAATAAATAATCTGAACTGGACTTTGATAGTAGTTGTTCTGTAATAAAATAAATAATCTGAATTGGACTTTGATAGTAGATGTTCTGTAATTAAATAAATAATCTGAATTGGACTTTGATAATAGTTGTTCTGTAATTAAATAAATAATCTGAAGTGGACTTTGATAGTAGTTGTTCTGTAATTAAATAAATAATCTGAACTGGACTTTGATAGTAGTTGTTCTGTAATTAAATAAATAATCTAAATTGGACTTTGTTAGTAGTTGTTCTGTAATTAAATAAATAATCTAAATTGGACTTTGTTAGTAGTTGTTCTGTAATTAAATAAATAATCTGAACTGGACTTTGATAGTAGATGTTCTGTAATTAAATAAATAATCTGAACTGGACTTTGATAGTAGTTGTTCTGTAATTAAATAAATAATCTGAACTGGACTTTGATAGTAGTTGTTCTGTAATTAAATAAATAATCTGAACTGGACTTTGATAGTAGATGTTCTGTAATTAAATAAATAATCTGAACTGGACTTTGATAGTAGTTGTTCTGTAATAAAATAAATAATCTGAATTGGACTTTGATAATAGTTGTTCTGTAATTAAATAAATAATCTGAACTGGACTTTGATAATAGTTGTTCTGTAATTAAATAAATAATCTAAATTGGACTTTGTTAGTAGATGTTCTGTAATTAAATAAATAATCTAAATTGGACTTTGATAGTAGTTGTTCTGTAATAAAATAAATAATCTGAATTGGACTTTGATAGTAGTTGTTCTGTAATTAAATAAATAATCTGAACTGGACTTTGATAGTAGTTGTTCTGTAATTAAATAAATAATCTGAACTGGACTTTGATAGTAGATGTTCTGTAATTAAATAAATAATCTGAACTGGACTTTGATAGTAGTTGTTCTGTAATTAAATAAATAATCTGAACTGGACTTTGATAGTAGTTGGTCTGTAATTAAATAAATAATCTGAACTGGACTTTGATAATAGTTGTTCTGTAATTAAATAAATAATCTGAACTGGACTTTGATAGTAGTTGTTCTGTAATTAAATAAATAATCTGAACTGGACTTTGATAGTAGATGTTCTGTAATTAAATAAATAATCTGAACTGGACTTTGATAGTAGTTGTTCTGTAATAAAATAAATAATCTGAATTGGACTTTGATAATAGTTGTTCTGTAATTAAATAAATAATCTGAACTGGACTTTGATAGTAGTTGTTCTGTAATTAAATAAATAATCTAAATTGGACTTTGTTAGTAGTTGTTCTGTAATTAAATAAATAATCTGAACTGGACTTTGATAGTAGATGTTCTGTAATTAAATAAATAATCTGAACTGGACTTTGATAGTAGATGTTCTGTAATTAAATAAATAATCTGAACTGGACTTTGATAGTAGATGTTCTGTAATTAAATAAATAATCTGAACTGGACTTTGATAGTAGATGTTCTGTAATTAAATAAATAATGTGAACTGGACTTTGATAGTAGTTGTTCTGTAATAAAATAAATAATCTGAATTGGACTTTGTTAGTAGTTGTTCTGTAATTAAATAAATAATCTGAACTGGACTTTGTTAGTAGTTGTTCTGTAATTAAATAAATAATCTAAATTGGACTTTGTTAGTAGTTGTTCTGTAATTAAATAAATAATCTAAATTGGACTTTGATAGTAGTTGTTCTGTAATAAAATAAATAATCTGAATTGGACTTTGATAGTAGTTGTTCTGTAATTAAATAAATAATCTGAACTGGACTTTGATAGTAGTTGTTCTGTAATTAAATAAATAATCTGAACTGGACTTTGATAGTAGATGTTCTGTAATTAAATAAATAATCTGAACTGGACTTTGATAGTAGATGTTCTGTAATTAAATAAATAATCTGAACTGGACTTTGATAGTAGTTGGTCTGTAATTAAATAAATAATCTGAACTGGACTTTGATAATAGTTGTTCTGTAATTAAATAAATAATCTGAACTGGACTTTGATAGTAGATGTTCTGTAATTAAATAAATAATCTAAATTGGACTTTGTTAGTAGTTGGTCTGTAATTAAATAAATAATCTGAACTGGACTTTGATAGTAGATGTTCTGTAATTAAATAAATAATCTGAACTGGACTTTGATAGTAGATGTTCTGTAATTAAATAAATAATCTGAACTGGACTTTGATAGTAGATGTTCTGTAATTAAATAAATAATCTGAATTGGAATTTAATAGTAGTTGTTCTGTAATTAAATAAATAATCTGAATTGGACTTTGTTAGTAGTTGTTCTGTATTTAAATAAATAATCTGAATTGGACTGATAATAGTTGTTCTGTAATTAAATAAATAATCTGAACTGGACTTTGATAGTAGTTGTTCTGTAATTAAATAAATAATCTGAACTGGACTTTGATAGTAGATGTTCTGTAATTAAATAAATAATCTGAACTGGACTTTGATAGTAGTTGTTCTGTAATTAAATAAATAATCTGAACTGGACTTTGATAGTAGTTGTTCTGTAATAAAATAAATAATCTGAATTGGACTTTGATAGTAGATGTTCTGTAATTAAATAAATAATCTGAACTGGACTTTGATAGTAGATGTTCTGTAATTAAATAAATAATCTGAACTGGACTTTGATAGTAGTTGTTCTGTAATTAAATAAATAATCTGAATTGGACTTTGATAATAGTTGTTCTGTAATTAAATAAATAATCTGAACTGGACTTTGATAGTAGTTGTTCTGTAATTAAATAAATAATCTGAACTGGACTTTGATAGTAGTTGGTCTGTAATTAAATAAATAATCTGAACTGGACTTTGATAGTAGTTGTTCTGTAATTAAATAAATAATCTGAATTGGACTTTGATAATAGTTGTTCTGTAATTAAATAAATAATCTGAACTGGACTTTGATAGTAGTTGTTCTGTAATTAAATAAATAATCTGAACTGGACTTTGATAGTAGTTGGTCTGTAATTAAATAAATAATCAGAATTGGACTTTGATAGTAGATGTTGTGTAATTAAATAAATAATCTAAATTGGACTTGGATAGTAGATGTTCTGTAATTAAATAAATAATCAGAATCGGACTTTGATAGTAGTTGTTCTGTAATTAAATAAATAATCTAAATTGGACTTTGATAGTAGTTGTTCTGTAATTAAATAAATAATCTGAACTGGAATTTAATAGTAGTTGTTCTGTAATTAAATAAATAATCTGAACTGGACTTTGATAGTAGATGTTCTGTAATTAAATAAATAATCTGAACTGGAATTTAATAGTAGTTGTTCTGTAATTAAATAAATAATCTGAACTGGACTTTGATAGTAGTTGGTCTGTAATAAAATAAATAATCTGAATTGGACTTTGATAGTAGATGTTCTGTAATTAAATAAATAATCTGAACTGGACTTTGATAGTAGTTGTTCTGTAATTAAATAAATAATCTGAACTGGACTTTGATAGTAGATGTTCTGTAATTAAATAAATAATCTGAACTGGACTTTGATAGTAGATGTTCTGTAATTAAATAAATAATCTGAACTGGAATTTAATAGTAGTTGTTCTGTAATTAAATAAATAATCTGAACTGGACTTTGATAGTAGTTGGTCTGTAATAAAATAAATAATCTGAATTGGACTTTGATAGTAGATGTTCTGTAATTAAATAAATAATCTGAACTGGACTTTGATAGTAGTTGTTCTGTAATTAAATAAATAATCTGAACTGGACTTTGATAGTAGTTGTTCTGTAATTAAATAAATAATCTGAACTGGACTTTGATAGTAGTTGGTCTGTAATTAAATAAATAATCTGAACTGGACTTTGATAGTAGTTGTTCTGTAATTAAATAAATAATCTGAACTGGACTTTGATAGTAGTTGGTCTGTAATTAAATAAATAATCTGAACTGGACTTTGATAATAGTTGTTCTGTAATTAAATAAATAATCTGAACTGGACTTTGATAGTAGTTGTTCTGTAATAAAATAAATAATCAGAATTGGACTTTGATAGTAGTTGTTCTGTAATTAAATAAATAATCTGAACTGGACTTTGATAGTAGTTGGTCTGTAATTAAATAAATAATCTGAACTGGACTTTGATAATAGTTGTTCTGTAATTAAATAAATAATCTGAACTGGACTTTGATAGTAGTTGTTCTGTAATAAAATAAATAATCAGAATTGGACTTTGATAGTAGTTGTTCTGTAATTAAATAAATAATCTAAATTGGACTTTGATAGTAGTTGTTCTGTAATTTTGTTGCCATTTAAGTTAATGACTCTGATTGGCTGTTGACATTTTTCTCTCGTCTCAACTCCTGTCATTAGAATTTATTTTTAGCTCTGGGTTCGCATTTGGGCTGCTCCAGCCAATAGCAGTACAGCAACTACTGAGGAGGTGGGGATAAAGATAGTAAGGCCCCATCCGATTGATCAAATTTAGATAAATAACCAATGCATAAATGTAATTTATTACGTTGACCATACGTAAATTACATATACCATTATTGTGAAAATGTAGCGATATATTGTGCAGCCCTATTAGATATTAAGAATCATTCAAACATCTTTACCAAAGCTTCTTCACATAACCATCAGTTTTGTAGCTTGTTAATATTTTTATTTACCCATGTTTGTAGTTCTATAATCAAATTCACATCCAATGTTCAGTGCATAGTGGGAAACATTAGCGGTTAGAGTTCACACGGCTCTGCACTTCCAATTTTTACCAGAAACAGTAGACCATCCAGGAAGCTTTGAAATACTAATTTCAACATACTATGGTTTAGAAAATACTAACTCTATTTTTAAATACTATTTAGAACAGATAGTGCGTGTATTGAGATGCACCAATTGTAATCCCATCCACAGCTCCTGACGCAAGTGGTTCCTAGGCTGATTTATACTTTGTTGCATGACGGATGCAGACCGTTACGCACCTCTAAAAAATTTAATACATGTCAGTACATTGCATAGCGCAAGCTTTGTGATTGGTCGGCTTGATGAGTGTGGGCTTGACCAAGGGAAAGTGTTTAACAAGAGTGGAGTCCCGTGGAGGTGCTGTAGATGGATACTTTTGTTTTGTGTTTATTTCTGATTAAAGTTGTTGCACATTCGCCTTGTACAGCAAGTTAGCATTTTTGTATAGGCAGGGCTATTCAATTGGCGGCCCGCAGGGCGAACTTGGCTCCAGAGGCAATTTGTTCCGGTCCTCCAAATAGTGTGACGAAGACGTCAAAAATAAATTTAGTTCAGTGGAAAACAATCACTATAGTTATGCAGTGACATGCATCTGTTCAATACAGCACGAGCTGCAGTTGAAGGCCGCGCAGAGCTTGAGTCACCTGACATTAAGCGAGTGGCGCGAGTTGCTGAAAACATTTGGATACTTAAGCTTAAAGGCTTCTCAACGCCGCATTTCTGTTGCATGGAACGAAACGGTTGCAACTAAATGTTATGTCAACTCTGTGCTAGTTTAAAGTTCCGAGCTAATACAGCAAGGCTAATACGCACGCACACTGGATTAACTATAGCAGCAGGTCATTCACATATCACGTATTTCCCGCGAGCATGTTCGTTATTTCCAATGTAATATATGCCAATATGCATGCGCTAGCGGAGCAATGCGCTTGCGCCTTCCAGACGCACCGAACATCTCATGCCATAGCGGTGAGAGTTGTGTGTGGCTTTCAGTGCAATAGAGTTTGATTTTAGGTGCATCCCAATATCGCATACTTATGCACTGTTCTACGTCAATTTGAAGTATAAATAGTGTAAGTAGTACGTTCACACTGAAAACTCAAAAAATAATAAGTGCACTTTAAATACCCGGATGATGCACTTATTCAACCGATAAAATAAAGTGTGGAATGTTGGACACTTCACGCACTCAAAACCGCTGCTTTGCTCATGTAGCGTAAGGGCTGGAGCTTTCAACCACTGATGTTGGATTACTTTATTTATTTTGAATTGTGAAAGCAGTATTTTTCTACAAGTGATTTTAGCGCCTCCAGATGGTGAATGCGGAAATACTCATGGCAGGTATTATTTAGTACTTTGGTCATTTATTTCCCCAATTTGGCAACCAACAAACGCCATCAGGGAAACGGTTTGAATTTCCGCTCAGTAAAATAAACACTAGTGTTTCATTTGGGACGACACTACATTCATATACTATACTGTTGAGTGTGTAAGTGCATAAGTGTATAGTGTGCAATTTGGGATGCAGCTTATATCTTGAGTTCTATGTGTGACCTGATAAACCCTTGTAGGTTGAAATGTTGTCCAATTAAATTTGTCATTTAAGAGCTAAAGTGGCAATGTGCTGATTTTTTTTTTTAATTTCTATTGTGTTTGGCTTGCTCGAGCACCTGCCTTTAAGATTTTCCTAGATGTGCGCATACTAATGTTTTTATTTCCAGTGTAAAAACATACAAGTTTAGAAAGTGTTATTGTCAGAGCGACTAGGGTTAGGTATTGTTAGATTTTATTGATTCCAAATCCAATTTCGATTTCGCTTATCGATTTTGATTCTTATGGATTCCTACTTTCAAAACCATTGTAAAACGTAAAATAAAACAATTTTTCCGTTTACAAGGGAATTCAGGTTAGTTTTCATCAATCTGATCACAAATAGACAGGTAACACTTTACAATAAGGTTGTATTAGTTAACGTTAGTTAATGCATTTACTAAAATAAACAAACAAAGGACGATACATTTATTACAGTATTTATTCATGTTAGTTAACGTTAATGGAAAAAAAGTTGTTCATTATTAGTTCATGTTAACTCACAGTGCATTAACTAATTTTGACAAATATGTTTTCATTTTTATTAAATTTGTTTAACAAATATTTTAGTGCATCGAGTAATCGAGTAATTTAATTATCAAGTAATTAAATTAAGTATATTTGATTAAAAAACATGAAATAACACATTCACAAACTGTGTCTTATGGGACAAACACCAATTTATGGGTGCTGCATAGCATCTTAAAAATCTGGATAATAGCAGGAGAAATTTGCAAAAGAAAAAGAAAATAAAAAAAAGAACATACTTCATACATTTTTTCGACTCTAATACAAAAGCTAAGATTATGAATGACTGTAAATCTGTCATTGTTTTCACCACATGTAACCATTTGAGCACATGTTGCGGTCCATCTAATGTTTAGATTATAGCTAATTCAAGGTGCTTGCCAGCGTGGAAGTTCCTGGCTGATTGTCAAGTGAAAAAATAAAAATGTGCACACGTACAGGAATCGATCAAATTTAAATTTTATAGCAAGTATCCGAGTCTTACTCCAAGTATTCGATTCCAAAATCGATTTTCGATTCTCAACCATAAGAGCAACACAAAAAGAATGCAGAAGTATAAATGCACGTCAACCCAGAAGTATAACTCAGCCTTTACTTCTAGCCCAGCAATCTTTTAGTGCTAGTTTTTCTGGTTCAGAGCTGGCGATTTGGAACTAGTCTAAGAACTGGAACTCAAACTGCCTTGGTGGAAATGCAGTAAGATTTGAATGAAACACAGCATTACTACGACAACAAGTATAGAAGAATAGAGAACCCGTAGTGGTTTGAGAGCAGGTGGAGTGAGTGTGCTGTTGCAGATGGCCGTAGACATGAGGAGGAGCAAGGGGTGAAGCAGTACCTGCACTGAGCCCCCGTGCCTGTCCGCTGCCAGGTGCGAGGTCAGGTAGGAGGAGTTTGTCTGGCGGTTGGGCTGCACCTCCCATGCTCCTCTGCGGTCGGAGATGGCCGTCTGCGCGGATGGAGGAGGTGCGGGAGGAGGCGCAGGACAGGGGGAGGTGTGGTGAGTGAGCGAGAGCGGGCGCAGTGAGGCCAGGTGGCATGCAGCACAATGCAGGAATGGAAACCAAGAAGAAACAAAAAAGAGCCAGTCAAAGCCAGGAAATGGCATTAGTGACTGTGGACCAATCGTCCAATCAAACCAAGAAGCAAACACCCCAAAACAAACACAAACAGAGATTAAAACAGGAAACGGAAGAGAAAACTTTCTCCCAGCTTGATGTATGCCAGGTGAAAACTACTTATGATAAATCAGGCATCCAACACTGAATATCTATAGCATAAGTTCAAGTATTAAGGAACCTACCTACATCTACACAAACAAATTGAGTCTGATAAGCCTTCTATTTAACTAGACGAGATGAGGTTACCAAAAATCAGACAAGAAACACAAGGACACAAAATGTATAGTACAACTGGGCTAAACGCACATGAAAATGCATTTTATTTTTCAATTATGTTCAAAAAAATCTATTGTTAATGGATATTGACAGAGCAACCTAATAAGAATAAAAAAATGTAATAATATTTACAGAACACACACCTAAACAAAAGTTTTAATTAAACGCATACTGTACCAACCATGTCTCATCAACATGTGGAAAGCGTAAAAGTAATTACCTTATTTTTATTAACTAATTACACTAAAACTGAAAATCACTAACAAGACTTATTGGGTCATTCTACTGATTATCATTTGATAAATATAACCAACTTTTGGATCTTGCATTAAATATTGCATCAATTTTACATTGCTGCCTGCAATTAATCAAGGCGGCGGCAAATTGAGCAAATTTGTGTATAAAAATGCTAATGGCTATAAAACATTGAATTTGTCTTTAGTTCTACCTCTCCAAATATCTTATCTTCAAATCTAGAAATGTACAGTTTTACTTAAAGTCTTCTGTGGTGAAAAATTCTACTTTCCTGAATAGGTCTTGATGTGGCCCTATTAGTGTTTCAGTGCCTTCTAAACACTCCACCAGAATAACAACAATAATAACACCAGAATCTCCACAAACCGATGATGAGGCAGTTTACGAGACCCCGTGTCTTTCAGCCAAGGATTTCTAAATATATACGCACCTCTCTCTCTCTCTCTCTCTCTCTCTCTCTCTCTCTCTCTCTCTCTCTCTCTCTCTCTCTCTTTCTCTCTCTCTCTCTCTCTCTCTCTCTCTCTCTCTCTCTCTCTCTCTCTCCCTCCCTCCCTCCCTCCCTCCCTCCCTGCAGAACCCTAAGATTACAGACCTACATTCTTAATTCAATAGAATCATCAGAAATCACCAAAAATATAATGACAACAAGACATCTTAAAGTGCCCCTATTATACTATTTTAAAGGGTCTGCTAATTTTCTTTTGGGTGTTCCGTATGATGGGGTCACATCTATTACAGATGTAACAAGTCAACATCAGGACTGTTCTCTCAGGGGCCATTTATGCGACAATGTTCTGCCCAAAAATGAAAATGCCTGTTTGCTATTGTAAATGAAAAAAATAAAAAAATAAAAAGGTTTCAAAGTAGACTATTTAGAAGAACAAACCACCCGTTGTTCTTGTAAACTCCAGAAAAAGTAAACTCTTTCTAAATGATACCGTCAAGTGTACATAATACATGTTTAGGTAGGTATAGATTATAGGCAAGTGAAAAAAACCCACAAAAAAATGGTGAAGTATGTGGTTAATTTTGGCGACGCAGTGGCGCAGTAGGTAGTGCTGTTGCCTCACGGCAAGAAGGTCGCTGGTTCGAGCCTCAGCTGGGTCAGTTGGCGTTTCTGTGTGGAGTTTGCATGTTCTCCCTGCGTTCGCGTGGGTTTCCTCCGGGTGCTCCGGTTTCCCCCACAGTCCAAAGACATGCGGTACAGGTGAATTGGGTAGGCTAAATTGTCCGTAGTGTATGAGTGTGAATGGGTGTATGGATGTTTCCCAGAGATGGGTTGCAGCTGGAAGGGTATCCGCTGGGTGGAACATGTGCTGGATAAATTGGCGGTTCATTCCACTGTGGCGACCTCAGATTAATAAAGGGACTAAGTCGAAAAGAAAATGGATGAATGTGGACGGTTTATTTGTTCCCTCAATTAATTATTATATATTTCTTATATTGGTTTACTAACAAGGTAACAGCACCAAATACTGGCTCTAGCATATGTAATAGAGAGTTTTTTTTTAACCAACATTAGGGAGTTTGTTTCTTGTATGTAAATCCCATTTTCTTAGCCATTTGTTATTAACATATATACAAATTGTTAGTTTAAGGTCCATATGAACTAATTTTGGGGTTTGTCGCATCAGTGTAAGTTGCTCTTCATTGTTCAGTGCTTTGGCTTTCAACAGTGACATTTACATTACACTAGGGTTGTCACGATACTGCAATTCGGTACTTATCAGTACTGAAATTTTAAATAATGTCCATTTCCAGCTAACATTTGAGCGCTTTCTTAAACAGCACTGATTTCCCACTGTGTTTATGCGCTCTAGTGTCCCTGTATTTGAAGTTACACTCAGTAAACAGCGGTGAGTTCAGGGAACCGAGCATATGAACACAAAACCAAATCAGCGCTGTTTAAGAACGCACTCAACAGTGCTCAAATGTTAGTGGGACAATGGACGTTATTAAAACCGATATAAAAACCTTCTGAACCTATTGGTTCTGAATTCCAGTATTGTAACAACCCTACATTACGCTGAACGAAACTGAACTTTAACTGTGAAAACTGGACTGAAGCAGTTTCAATTTACTAGAACTCCATCTATGTGAAGCTGCTTTGACATGATCTACATAGTAAAATGCACTATAGACATAGAGGAATTGAACTGAAAATTTGTAAATAGTGCTTCTTTTGAGTCTGCGTCTTCATTCCCTTTGATTCCATACTGTCCCAATAAAACTAGATATAAAAAAATAAAGATCCTACAATTCCAAATGTTTGTGATAAATCTTTACTAGTGCTGGATGAGCATTTTTAAGGAAACGTATTGTTTGAAATTGATTGAAAAAATATTTTAGTTTCTGGCTACATCATTGTGTAAACGTAGCCTTGGTGTCCTACTCTGCTCTGATTGGTCCAATCAAATATGCTGCTAACACAAACCTAACTCTTCCAGGCCTCAAAGGATATAAGTAGACCACACAGAATAGGCATGTTTGTGCAGGAACTAAGACTGGAATTTCTGACGACTCATTTCAGGCAATTCAGAAATGGTTCTTTGTTTTGGGTAGCATGCACTTACATCTTTGAAAATTTGTATTGTAGCTCTTTGTTAATATAAAAGTTTCAAAGATGTAAATGCATGATATCCAAAACAAAGAACCATTTCTGAATACAAAAAAAATACAAAAGTACAAAGAAAAAATACAAAGTACAAAAAAGATCATATCTAAATAATAATAATAATAGGCGCAGTGAGTTGCATGATCGCCTCACAGCAAGAAGGTTGCTGGTTCAAGTCCCAGCTGGGCTAGTTGGCATTTCTGTGTGGAGTTTGCATGTTCTCCTTGTGTTTGCGTTGGTTCCCGTAGTGTATGTGTGTGAGTGCAAGAGTGTATGGGTGTTTCCCAGTGCTGGGTTGCAACTGGAAGGACATCTGCTGCATAAAACATATGCTGGATAAGTTGGCTGTTCTTTCCGTTGTGGGGACCCCATATTAATAAAGAGACTAAGCCGAAAAGAATATGAATAAATGAATAATAATAATAATAATAGGGGCACTTTAAAAGACAAGTTCAGTCAAAAACATTCTCACCCTGCCAATGCAAAACCATATGTATCATTATATTAATTGTCCCCTGACCCTATACACTTTAAATATCAGAACTAATTTAAATCCACCCAAAAATCTTTTTAACGAGCCAAAATCAAAAATTAGCTTGAGCAGATGAGTTTAACACAGGGCAATTTTGTGAGATGCGCAAAGCGGATTTGCTCTTGCAAACAAAAGAGAGATACAGAACAAGCACTTTGCAGAAACTGGCAAATTAATCAATATAAAAAGTCTCTGGTTGCAAATATACACATTAAAAAAAAAAAGTAATTTCCAAAAAAGACTTCTATTCCCAGCATGCACTCTAAGCCATGATATGCTAAAGCAGTGCATGCTGTTAGCAAGCCAGTTGCTGAGTGGGCAGGTCTAATGATTTTCTTTAAAGCTTCATGTACTGTTGCAGAAACCCTGTACAATCAGCTCCACCTCCACCAGCTCTGGGGATGCTTGAGCAGATCTCACCAAAATGAGTCAAGGCTGCTATTTCATTCCAAAATCAGATTAAAGATTCTATACTTTACAAAAATAATAGACAAATTGCAGTATATATATATATATAACCTAATTTATGTGATGGCAAAGTTTCAGCAACCATTACTCTTCTCTCCTTCTCTAGCTGCCACTTTTGAATAATTTAATGTGGTCTTACTGAATAAATGTATTAATTTCCTAAATAAATAAACAAATAAAAAAATAAATAAAATAAAACAATTGAATCAATATTTAGCAATCAAGACAATTTAATGTAGTTTTAATAAATTAATGTATTAATTTCTTAATTAAATAAATATTTTGCAATCCAGATAATTTAATGTTGTCTTACTGAATAAACATATACATTTCCTAAATAAACAAACAAATAATTAATTAAATAAATAAATAAAAACAATTGAATCAATATTTTGCAATCCAGATAATTTACTGTGGTCTTACTGAATAAATGTAATAATTTCCTAAACAAAAACAACAAACAAATAAAATAAACAATTGAATCAATAGTTTACAATCAAGATAATTTAGTGTGGTTTTAATGAATTTATGTATTAATTTCTTAAATAAATAAATATTTTGCAATCCAGATCATTTAATGTGGTTGCACTGAATAAATGTATTAATTTTCTAAATAAACAAACAAATAATTAAATAAATAAAAAAACTAAATCAATATTTTACAATCAAGATAATTTATATTTGGTTTTAATGAATTAATGTATTAATTTCTTAAATAAATAAATATTTTGCAATCAAGATAATGTAATGTGGTCTTACTGAATAAATGTATTCATTTACTAAACAAATAAACAAATGAACAAATAAATAAAAAAATAAAATAAAAAATTGTAATCAATATTTTTCAATCAAGATAATTTAATGTGGTTTTCTTGAATAAATGTATTAATTACTTAAATAAATAAATAAATAAATAAAATAAAGAATTTGATACATTTTTTGTGGTCTTACTGAATAAGTGTATTCATTACCTTAAAAAAAAATCAAATTGTATCAATATTTTGCAATACAATGTAAAGAATGTGGTGGTACTTAAAAAAAATCACAATCCAAAAAACTTGGACATAATAATAACATCATAAACATAATTTTTCTTTCTTGAGATGAAATAGCCCAGCCTTGATTTGTGAGATTCACCCAGTTGGTTTAGCAGAAATATTGTGCACCTCTAACGAATGGACTATAAAATGTGAACATCTATTTCTTTCCATAATAAAGACGAAAATCAGAATTGAATTCTGAAGAGCGGAAGATTACCTGATTCCTCAAGGGCTGGTGCTGGGAGGGTCTGTCCCGGTGTGCGTGGCTCTCGCGTGTGATGGCAGATGCCCCCGAGTCCACATGGACTGTCCCAACTGGTGTGGGCTGAAAAAAACACAGCAAAACAGACACAACCTAAGTTCTCAAGGCCAAAGACCAATTAGATCCTACTGTAGAAGAGACTTGTCTCCAGTAGCCGCTGTTTGGTACCAAGTCAATATGCAAATTTTAGAAATGCAGCAAAAAGTAGGTTTTTTTGCAGTAGTGAGGTAAACCCTTAGAGGTCTGCGTGGGACCAATTTTTTTGTCCCGCTTCCGCCAGGTTTTATTCCACACACGACCGCTCCCGCTGTATATTCAGTCTTTGTTCACTCGCTACCTGCTTGGAATAATTTTCTACCCGACCGATCCCGCTAAATTTAGATCTGGTTTCCAAAATCTCACATTTAAATGAAATACTACCAAAAGAGAGAGATAACAGATAAAACTGTAGGTTGTGCAAAGATTGCAGGCAGTTTTGTTTGCCCCTTTTGTGATGAGACGTGAGTGCTGCCTTAAACCTGAGGTTCCAGTTAGTTCTCTGAAGCTGGTCGCACACAGGATGTTATTTAAAGTGAAACTATTCAGATGGTGCTCTGTGGCGCGGCAGAAATATGAACAGTATCCTGAGTCCTAGATGGCCCCCGCAGACAGCTTGCGACACTGGTGTGAGTACCCTGATAGAAATCTATGTTTAGAATTCTAAAATGCATAGCGCTACATGGCGCATGCAGTGTGCGACTCCCTTGACTGCTAAAGGGTAAAAATTTGAGGTATTATCACAAATCGCGCAAAGGGTATTTTAATTTTTTTTATTATCACATCGCGCAAAGGGTATTTTAAATTTTATAATTATCACATCGCACAAAGGGTATTTTACATCTTTTTATTATACCATTTTTTTTTTTTTTTACATTGCGCAAAGGGTATTAAAATTTTTTTGGGGGGGTATATTTTTCCCATTCATCAGACTTGCCAGATGTGGGTTTCCGAAAAATTCGATAAGAATGAGGAAATCACAGATATGCTGTTCCGAAAACAGGGACTTGGGAGCGATATATTGTTAGACCACCCCCTCCCATTCAAATTACAGTTACCAACCGCTACTACGTTTTAATTTGAAATTTATTCCTGCACCGCAAGAAATCTTGCAGACCTCTAACACCTTACTCATTCCTAGGCCCAGATTTTCCTTTTTTTTTAGCCCATCATGGACCCTTTTTCACATTTCCAGGTTTCTCAGTAGCAGAAGTCGTCATTATTGGGTAAACTTAGAGCGCAGTAAATGGAAGAGTACAAAAAATTATTTTTACAATCCTATTTGCTGAAATAATAAAAGAAAAACTCCCCAATTGTGTTACCAAGACTGATTGTGTTCTGAAAAAGGAAAAAAGTGTAAGACTGACAAATTTACTGTCCTGCCCAAAGACACAGCATTAGAAACATCTTGCATAAGCGGTATTTCATTTTTTTTGTGCTTTGATGCAAAGACGATATAATATATATGTGTATACATATAAATGTAAACACATTTTTTTTTAATCAAAATATTAAAAACTTTTAAGGATTTAAGATTATGACCGTTAAATGCATGAAAAGGGTCCATTAAATATTTTTACATATGTAAAAGTGTGTGAATATATAATTCATTTTTTTTTGTTAATTTCAGTTATACTATTAACTTGCATTTAAAGTTTATGATTTATTTACAATACAGCTTGTAAAGTAATATTTAGTAGATACATTATATGAGAGACTTGCTTTGCTTACCAAAAAAGTGGATCTAATTGGATTTGCATTGTAAACCTTAAATAAAAGGTAAAAAGTTATCTTTTTTTTTTCATGTTTTGTTTTCCTAAAATCATTCTGCACAAATTTACACAAAAATTTTTCGCAGAAATTGCTAATAAAATGTCCACAGATTCTGTCTGACCGTGCTCATCACCTATAAAACAAACCAAGTTTTTACTATGATACTGAAACTGGTACTAAGAACCTTGTAATTTAAAAAATAGATAAAAATTTCCGGAATTTAGGTACTGTAACAACACTACAGTAGAATGGTGAAATTCATCATAAAGATGACTTGACTGAAAGATGTTGACTCACAATTTGTCTGCCAACCCAGTCATAAGAGTAATCGAAGGCATATCCTTTTCGGTCGAACAACTCTGTGAATAAGTTCCGCAAGTAATCGTAATCTGGCTTCTCAAAGAAATCCAACCGCCGGACATAGCGCAGATAGGTGGCCATCTCCTCTGAAAACACAAACAAGGACAAAGTTACAATGACAGAATAAATAACAGCAAAGGCAAGTCTGGTTTTTAAAGACAAAACTAAAATTCTTTCAACCTATTTCACTTCTGCCAATTTAGTGTCACTACACCTAGCAACTTTTTGGAAGCTGACTGAACGGTCATATATCTGCTTCTCCTTTGTTTTAATTTTACCATTTATTATTCTCTTAGCTTGTGATTCTTAGTCACAGAGCTTTGGTGACACACCAGTTTCTAAACTTGTCTTTATTGTGTCTGAGAGACTATACTGTACATACACTGAACTGTATTTACGCTTCTCTAGTGTACTCAAACATTATCCCCCGGTTTCACAAACAAGGTTTAAGACTAGTCAAGATTAAATTGCATGTTTGAGCTGTCTCAACTCAAAATAACTTGCAGTGAGATGTCTTAAAATACGTCAGTGTCATTTTTTTGTCTCCAGGTGCAAACCAGTAATATATTTTTCTAAGTGAAACTGGGCCTATATATGTTAATGTTGTATCAATACTGGAATTTCTGTACCAATCAGTACTGAAATTTAAGAAACATCCATTTCCCGCTAATATTTGAGTGCTGTTGAGCGTGTTCTTAAACACAGGTGATTGGCCATTTTGTTCACATGCTTAACAAATATGACTGATTGGCCGTGAAGGTCATCAGTTCATCGCTGTTCTGAGTGTAAACACGGATACAGGAGCAATGGAGCATTTCAAAGCCATGTAGATCAGTTGATTCATCAGCGGATCGCTTGTATGTCAGCTCATTGACAGATCAGCTGATTCAAGCGACTTTGAAATGCTCCAGTGTCTGTGTATCTGTGTTTGCACTCGGTGAACATCAGTGAAAACTGATGACCTTTACAGTCATTTCTGTTGAGCACATGAACACAATGGCCAATCAGCGGTGTTTAAGAGCATGCTGAACATCGCTCAAATGTTAGCGGGAAATGGACGTTTTTAAAATTTCAGTACCGAACTTGATACTTTTGACAACACTAGCATATATACAACAAGTGTTGCAAATATAAATATCTAGGGATGCACAATATATTGGCAGCCATATCGTTATCTGCTAATAAATAATATTCTTAATGTTATCGGTCTGATATCAAAATTAGGCTGATATCTTAAAGCCGATATATTATGTAATTGTACAGAACTGCCTGCCTGCAGAACTTGTTCAGTCTTGTCTAGTACACTATAACAGAGCTCACCTCACATTGTTTATTCCTTTTAAATCCGACCTTTCTTTGTGTGGTATTGCGGTGCGTTAATAACTCTGTAAGTAACCATATTCCTTATCATTGTAGATATGTTTGATAGTGTCATTATGTATTTTGGTTTAAATCGCTTCAGGAAAAATATTACGTGAAAACAATAGCAGCGATACACACGTGCTAAACAACTTGTTGGGTTGTTTGTAATCTAATATGATTATTTGTTATTATCAACGTGTCGCTTGCCATGTGTTGTTGATGTAAGATTGTATTCAGTTCGATATCGGCATTTTTAGAATGATTATAACGAGCGCATGTGCTGGCTATCACCATGCACACACATAGTGAGCTGACAGAGCCTTCACAGCAACCCAAACAGCAGCAAGGGGGAGACGTGTGCCAGTCACTGAATCCAGCATAGGGGTTCTCAATGTCCACCACATTCTGTTTTGTATTATACGCTGTGTTTGTCAAAGTCGTCTGTGCTCTATGCTCAGGTGTTGTATCAAAATCTGACTCCGAGGACAAATCTGACAGCGCTTCATGTGCACGTGCATCACACAGCGCCTGCAGTTAAAGTTTTAAACTCACATTGGTTTTTCATAAACCTTTCATCGATCATTCTTCCCGCAATTGACAACAAGAACGAACATAAAAGCGTTGTCTGATTGACAAGCAGTAGCTACATGTGTTCAAAAGAATCTAAAATGCCAAATGGGACAAAAATATGCTGCATTTTCTAAAGTAATGCTATCTGTATTTAGCCTTTCGCTTGTACGGGGGCTCTGAACTGTCAAAACACTTTTTCAGGCACTACACATTTGTACGCATGTATATTACTGTAACACGCTTTATTCAAGAACATTTGAGCTGGTTTCAGCTATTAGTTCTTACATTTTCATTTTATTTAAAATATATTTATTTTACTTGTTTGTTAATTAAATCCCATTTTGTTATTTAACCAATTATTTTTATGCAACAGTCAAGTTACATGTTAATTTGCTATGTAAAGAAAAATAAATCGTTTACTTTTGGCATGCTGATTTATGTGAAAAAGTGAATATAGAACTATAATCACCATGCAATTTTGAAATTATTGCTTTTTTAATTTGAAGAGGCTATTTAGTTCATAAGATCAGTTCAAACTTTTATAAAGTTTTTAAAATAAAATCAGCATTGAACATTGAACATTTTGAAATATTCATATTAATCAGCTATAGTATATCGGCTATCAGCCTCCAAATCTTAAGAGTTATCGTTATCGATATCGGCACATCCCTATAAATATCTCTTTATTAAACACAGATACAAATACGATGCGATGGTGTCAGTTACATGCTAATATACATTATCTAGTAACTTTAAGCAGAGCATAGCTACTTTCCATAAAAACTAATTGGCAATGTTGCTTCTGTAATGTAATGTGCTTTTATCCATGCCAGCCAGAAGAGGTATTATATTTTGAATGTGAAAGATTACAGAGCTAAACATTACATTTGAATTAATCAATACAAAAACTGGGTGTCAGTGAATGGATCAACTTTGAAGACCAGGACACACTAAGCTGATGGTCGTTCCTTGGGATTTGTTGGCCTGCATTGGGCCGGCTATTGATTTGGTGTGCCAAAAGTCGCCTCTTGTTGGGTTAACGTCAGAGCAGACGTAGAATCGGCCTCAGCTCTAGAGAGAGCTCTGAGTGGTTATTCAGCAACGAATCAGAGCATGAGTGTGACATAGTGAAGTGACATAGTAAGTAAACAAGAAAGAACACAAAGAGGCCGACTGAATCCCTCAGTGGTGGGTGACAAATACTGTGATAATGGAATTAATTGATGCTTTGTTTACGCTTTGCAAGTGCACGTTGGAAGTTCAGCAACAGATTACTGCACGCCATCTCACGCAGGCGTAAACTTGCGCTCTTGATTCAGTTGGTTTTCATCTGTTTGGTGTGTTCACAGGCAGCTTTTTGGTCCAGAATCGAGCCAACGCGAGGTGACAATACAGTTGTTTTTTGTCTGCGCTAGTTGTTCAGTGTTGGCTTGGTTTGTACTGCCCTTAAGATTAGCATTTACATGTGAAAATGTTATGTTTTTTAAGAGGTTCTCACCTGGAAAGTTCTCACAGAGAACTTCAATGGGAGTGTTTCGCTTTGTGTCCCCAATCTTCTGATATCGTTCTTTCAGTGTGTCAGCCTGCAAAGCACAAAGCAACAATGTGTCATTTTCAAGAACAAAACAAACAGCAGTTTTAACAATGCTAATAGGTTGGTTTTACATACTTTTAGACCCTGCCAAGGAAGACTCCCCCGCAGGAAATACATGAACATGTGACCCAAGGCCTCAAGGTCATCCCTTCGACTTTGTTCTGCCAAAACAAAATAACAAATCATGTACACAACAATATGAAGCTGGTTAAGTAGTAAGGATTGAAATCAAATGGCTCATTTGTAATGAGTGGCACAGTCTGGTATAATACAGTACAGAAGTATGAGTATGCAATTCTTTTTTTCACTGTCAAAAACTGTGAATTCTACGATACCTAAAATGTGGAGCTAAACTCACTGCAGAGTGCTGATTGGTTTACAGAGAATCATCACTTGCGTATTCGACAAAAGGAACACAGGAAGTGCCATTTTTTTAAAATGTACAGGCAAAATCAGTTTTGTTCCTGTTAATATAATTTAGTAGCTTAGTAATTTAGTAGTACAACAAACTGTGATTGTCACGGTTTGTTGTAACTACTAAATTATATTAACAGGAAGAGTCACAAAGTGAAATTTTGAATTTCTTTGACTCATTACGTGATGCAAAATGAAAAAACTAAAAAAAAAAAAAAATCAACAGGAAACATTGAAATTTTTGAGCACTTAATATGGTGTAATTTTGTTGGAATACTGCTCTTTTTGTAACGAATTTGATTTGGTATAATTTGTATCTTTATTTTAATGTATTTATGTTGGTCAGTTATCTACAAAATAAATACATTTTAGGTGAAGGTGAAAATAATACTTTTTGGCCCTAAGGGAATTATGAATTACATTCAAATAGGCATATTATAACATAAAATATAGCATTTTTGACAATGTTCTTTATAATTTGAGTTATGAATTACAGTATCGCAATATTACTTAGTATCGTGATACTTCAGCTGGTATAGTATCGCGACAAGCCTAATATAAAGCAAACTTGATGGGAGAATGTGCCCAGCTGTAAGTAAACATATTTAATATTAATGTTGACTTAATTCAATCACTTGAATCACTTAAATCATCATATGAGCCATAATCCTTAATAATAATTTATTCTGCCGAGGATTCACTTTTAAAGTTTCTACACAAAGTAATAAATGAAACCCCTGATCAGTGTTACCCATACCGAATCATACTGTACTAAACCGCATCGCTCAGTGGAAATGAGATAAAAAGAATCATTCCTGGTTCCAATTCCACAATTCCTTGATTAATAGTTTATTCCACTGTTAGGAATAATTATATTATAATTATATTTGATTGATAAACAGTTGATTCTTTTTAAAGCACCAAATAACTGACAAATAAATAAATTACATGCATCAATCCGATTTCAAACTCAGAAGTACGCCATTAATTAACAAACAATTGTTGGTGTCCATCTTTGGAAAGTCAATAGAGTATTGAACTAATTAAGTTTGCGCTAATTAATCAAGCACTCACAAATGAGCTCCCAAGTTAAGCATATTTAATGTGCTCGATGTGTGAGCATTGATTAACGTTTATATTTGAATACAGGTCTAAATTAAATCTATTGATCAAGTAAAGCTATAGTCTTTTCAAAAGAATTAGATTAGACTTATAATTCATATGATGTCTTGATGAGCTGGCCATTTTGGTTGTACAGACCTCCAACAGATAGCAAAAATCTCATGTTGTTAAGATAAATTAAAGCTTTAAGGAGTCAGAACCACAGGAGGACAACTAATGCTGACAAAATATCATTTTTGGAGTGTAAATCATGCCTTTAAGTCAAGTATTTATTTATTAATTATTTATTGAGAGTGAGATGACAGTATTGACCTGTGATTCAGTAAGTCAACAAAACAGGCGTTTTAGAAACCTGACTCATCTTCAGAATCGTTAAATAATTCAATGGGAAAAAAAGAACAGTGTCCAGATTGTTTGTTTATTTTTTTCCATTGTCTTGCACCATCAACGTTTCCTCTCATTCGGGTTTAGACAGCATGATCACATTATCAAAAGGAACCACACATTAAAACCCTATTCTTTAAAAGAACTGGTTCATGATTCCCAACCCTATTAAGCAGCCAATCAAGCTGTGGTGTAAAGCATGAGGATAGTGGCATGCTAAATTTAATGCTTTAGTTCATTTAAGTTCAGACCAGGGAGGTATATCACACTTACCTTTCCCTAAGTGTGTATTAATAGACATGTATCGAGCTGTGCCGGTAAGGCTCTTGTGCTCCCGGTAAGGAATGTGTTTTTTGGTTTCTGGGTCAATGTATTCTTTCGCAAGGCCAAAGTCTATGATGTGGATGATGTGCTCCTTCTTGTTTCCTTGCCGGCCGATGAGGAAGTTTTCTGGCTTCACGTCCCGATAGATGAGGTTTTTTGAATGCACATACTCCATTCGGGAAATCTGAGGAATTGAGCAAAGCATGCACATTTTAGTGAATTATTAGAAATTATTATACATGCATGGACATTTTGCACAAGTAAATCACTGATCTCTGCTTTTTTATGGTGATTCAGATTTATCTTCAAGCCAAAAAATTGTATTCTTTTTGAAAAAAAAAACTAAGTACACATGCAATCAAAACTAACCATATTGATTTTGTTAACTCGCATTGCTAGTTTTGTGGTGAACAATTCACCTGTGCATGTCAATATGAAAAAATAAATAAATGTTTGCTCTTGTAATCTAAAATAAAATCTGAAAATGCACTTCCTGTTTGTTTTAAGATAAATTCTCAGATTATGTCTGTCTGAGGTATTGGGCGTGGTTAAGTGTATGCTTACCAACTATTATGTTTAGACAACAAACAGAAATGGTGGGGAAGAGGAGGAGTCTGCAATGCTGCGTTCACAGTAGACGTGGAAGAAGCGTCAAGCGTGAGTGATTTACATGTTAAGTCAATGCAAAGATGCAAATAGACATCCTGCAGAACGATACGCACCAATGAGACAGCGCGAATAAAGTGATTCGCGCGAATGAAGTGGTGCGAGTTGAGCGTTTTGCGCGATTCACTTTTAAAATTTCTACACAAAGTCGCTGGAGTTGGATAAATCTGAACTTTAAAAATCGCTCCAGTTGGATAATCTGACCTTCAGCGGACATCCACGCCGCGTTAACCAATCAGGAGCTTTCTCTTGTAGGGGCATGATTATGACGTAGCGCCTGTTGTTGGTGTCCCGGGGGGAAATCCTCCTGCCGACAGCGGACAACAGTTCATGAAACTAAGCTCGGCTCAGTCGGAAGCACCGCTGAAAGCTTTCATCATCCAGGTATAGTTTCCGGAGGAGTTTATGCACTCACAGAGCCGCTGCACCTCAGAATGGATCTAATAGACTTAGGCACAGCTACAAACGAATAGATGCGTTTCACAGCCTTTCTAAAGCACAAAGCACAGCTACTCTCATTAAAATCCATGTTAGCCATTTAGCAATGAAGCTAGAGTCACTGAGCACACAGAAGCCCCGCCCATGACGCCAATCCGCGTCTGTTGTGTAATGACGTTGACACACGAATGAAGCGGATTTGACATGCAAATGAAGTGAGTAAACTCAATGTGCACGCGAATAGTGCGATTTATCCATGCATACCACATCTGGTGTGAACACAGCATTAGGTTGTAACAACTTTCCCTAAATCCTTTTACTGATCTTTCTGATTGAAATGCCTACTTTACTACATCCAATCAGCTCGCAGTAGAAAAAAAACCTGTCACACCCAGTTTTCTTATTTAATATTCCATTTCTCTATTTTACGCAGCTTCTGTCAATTTTATGTGGATTTTAAAATACGAGTAGATAAACAATGTGTTTCGTATGCTTTATCTCTAGTGATTTAAAATAAGAGGAAACCACTGCACTGTAACCATAAGCCACATAAAGATGTTAAATTAGACTGCATCATTTTGAAACTTCAGTTTGACTTCAGTTTGTGGAATTATGCAGCATGAAGTACAGTTGAAACCAAAAAATTACATACACTCTAAAAAAGGAACATAACCATTTTTCAAAAAAAAAAAAAGGGCTGATGGTAAATCATACGAAACATTTACTATTTTAGGTCCTTTAGGATAACCTAAATCATTTACATTTGCTAAATGCCAGAATCATGAGAATTTTTGGTAACACTTTATAATAACTACACACTATGAACCATTTATTAAGCATTAGCAAATAGTGAATTCCTTATCTGTTAAGCATTAACTCTACATTAATAAACTTTAGTAAGCAGTTTATAACTGAATCTACAAATGCTGTATTATTGACTTAAGCACAGTTATAATGTGCTTAATGATTGTACTTTCATACTTTGTTAATGATTTATTTTTCATTACTAAATTATTGCATTATTTACAAACCAGTTATTTGAGCATAGTTGGTGGTTTTTAAGATCATTCAGAATGAGTTAGTAATTGATTAATAAACTAATAAAATTAACATTTATAATTCTTATTATTCAGGCATATAGTAATAGTTAATTTGTATGTTAACAAATGCTTTATTAACTCAACTTCATGCAGTTTTGTGACCTAATCTTAAGGGAGGACTGTTTATGCTTTATAAATCCTTTATGAATGACAATTAAAGGCTCAGTTAAATTCTAAACAGGAAAAAAGAACATAAACAACATTATTCATTTCTATTCATTTGAAGAAACACAAATGAAACTATCAAATAAAAACAAATCTTTGCAACCTTATCTAAAATGAAATTACTGTACAGTTTAAACAGTGCATCATATTAAATTGTTAAATTATTATATTTTTGTTGTTTTATCCAATTTTATGTTATATTTTGACACTCATTATTATATTATTATATTATATTATTCAGCAATGTTTAAACTTTACAGTAATTTTACTTTTTAGATAAGATTGCAAAGACTTTTGTTCATTTGATACCAAGCCTTTAATTGTCATTTATAGGGGATTTATAAAGCATAAACAGTCCTCACTTTAGATTAGGTCACAAATTTGCATGCAGTTAATAAAGCATTTATTAACATACAAAATAACCATTACTATATCCCTGAATAATAAGATGTATAAATGTTAACTTAAATAGTTTATTAATCATTTACTAACTCATTCTGAATGATCTTAAAAACCTCTAACTACTCATAAATACAAATGGTTTGTTAACAATGCAATACTTAATTTAGTAATAAAAAAAATCAACCAGTCACAAATTATGAACGTATAATTATTAAGCAAACTGTAAATGTGGTTGTAAGTCAATAATACAGCGTTTGTAGCTGCAGTTATAAACTGCTTACTAACATTTATTAATGTGGAGTTAATGCTTAACAAATAATGAATTCACTAGATGCTAATGCTTAATAAATGATTCACAGTGTGTAGTTAATATAAAGTGTTACTGAATTTTTTTAAGAGAACTTCAAGACAGTAAAAAGTTTACATACATTTCCTTGGTATTTGTTTTTTTTTTGCTTTGCTTTTAAACTGTATAACTTTGGTCAAATGTTTTGGGTATCCTTCCACAAGCTTCTCACAATAGTTTGCAGGAATTTTGGCCCATTCTTCCTGACAGAATTGGTGCAACTAAGGGACGCACCGATATCGATACCAGTATCGGGTCGATACTTGGTTAAAATACTCGTACTCGTATCGGACATCAAAGGCCGATACCAGGCACCGATACCACTCAACAGTAATTCACTACATGGATGTGATTTGTTGTTCTACCTGACTTCAATGTCTTTATGTATTAATTAGCCTAATGTATTATATATCAATAGCTTAGTCCTTATAAACAATCCGTTTATAAACTACATTAATAGCGAATCTAAATGCTACTAAAGAATAAACCGAATATGAAATATGAACCTTGCATAATGATAACAGCTAAGCAAGCTAGCACTCATTTTATATATAAACTATAAATAAAAAAATGAAATAAATTTTAAGTAATGGAACATTATGTAAAAAATCTAAAGACTACAGGCTAAATAAAAGCGCCTCGTCAGAGTTTAAACATCACTGTGGTCACTGCGTGGGTGTCAGTTTACAGCTTCTGTAAAAATCAGACAGCCTATACAGATCACACAATCTCAATAAACACAAAAGTAAATGTATAAATATTTCGTTAAGTGTTGTTAATGGAATATTTATAAAGATATGATATTGCTTTTGGTTGTATAGATCCCGGCTTTAAGCTCTCACGTGCGCTTTCTCACTCTCACCAGCGGCAGTTGACTGCGGCGCTATACACACTACACAGCAGCATACACTACAAGTGCTGAACTTCACGGGATCAGTTTTATTTGTTGCCGATTTTTCATGATTTAAGAGAAGTCTTTCGTGTTACCAGAATATGTCTGTAAAGTTTCTAGTAAAAATACATTTTATTTACTGTACCTTTCTGAATATGCAAATTTGTAGCTCTGAGCACACTGAAGCTGTTTTTGTTGCCTGTACTTTTAATACAAATGAGCTAGATCTCCCTGCTCACCATTCTTCAGTAAAAACTTTCCCAATGTTTATTTGATGTATTTGCTGTGGAGTTAACTCGAGCCTTACCGCAACGATGAATCACACATAATGTCGTTACAAAGTTCACACACACACACACACACACACACACACACACACACACACACACACACACACACACACACACACACACACACACACACACATGTTTAACTTTGCACTGGTTTTGCACGGCAAATGTGACGGGCACAGTTTTAAAAATGTTTTAAACTTGTAAAATTCATTCTAGAGGTGCAGCTGATCACAGAGAGCTGAACAGATCTTTTAAACCCAGTTGCTTTGCGCAAGTCCTGTCTTGTGGATATGTGTAGAAGTTACTATGAAGACATGTTAATACGTGGCTGTCAATCAATTCGGTGGGTGTGGAAACCGCACTCCTACTGTATGTCACCTTCCAGTGGGTATCAAAATTGCAGGGATTTGCATCCTATTTTAACGTCAGGAAATAAAAAGAGACTTGTTGTGTTTCTATCACTCCGATATGACCTTATTTAATCATAAGGTATACACAAAACAAAAGTTTCCATTTGGAGCTCCTTCACAGGACTCGACACTTGTAAACAAGCACTCCATCAAGCTCGCAGCTATCAGCAACACTCACACTCGTCACAACTACCAAGCCAACCAATCACAGAGCTTGGGCTACGCGCCGTGCGATGTGTAGTTCAATTTTTTGAGAGGTGAGCATCAGGGTCTGCGTCATCCACGGCAAGGCCTATACAACCACGCGAAGGTTGCGCCGAACCATACAGATGGATTTGAAGCAGAAGTATAAATCAGCCTTAAGGTGAAAGTGCTAATTAATTGCAGTGTAAAAAAGCAGCAAAAACAAAACTGTTCGTATTGGTAATCTTTAAACCAAATCTGACCATTTGCTTATGCTCTGGAATGACATTCTTTGATGTCAGTTTGATTGTTTGAGAGAAATATGCTTAACTGTGTCTCTCCAACCATTTGTTTTTTTTTGTGAGTGAAAGATGAGAGAAGTAGAAAATTAATAAAACACTTTACATACTCAATATTCCTGATTTAATTAAACCACCTCGAATTAATGTTTGCTCTAGCTTTAGATAAAGATTCTCACTTTCAGATGGAATTAACAAATATATTGCTTGTATATTGAACTACCCACCTGGAAACTGTCATCTGTAAAACTGTTATCTGTACAGTCTTTTTATTTAACGTTTATTTAACGCAGAAGTATGAAATGAACAAATGTCAATATTTGTTCAAGATGTTAAAGTTAATGCAGAATATCTTGTGTATTTCCGTGGGTGTTCAGCCATTCCCATGCGGCTCCTGAGCTGCCAAGTGCTGTATTTTGCATGTTGATACATCGATGCTCTGTCTTCAGCTTGTCTGGCCACTGTTAATGCTTTATTTACACACTTAGTACATTAAAGTTGTTGTAATGCTGTTTGTGTTGAAGTCCAGAATACATATTGGAGCAATTACATGCAAATCACCAAAATAGCCAAACCGTTTCTACATTTTTGTTTAAGCAAGTATTTTACAAGCATTTTACAAAAAGGTCAGTAAACGTTTTTAAACAATTATATTTGATTTACCAAAGCCACACAAGTGCCGGCAGACATGCAACAACTTTAATCATAAAGTAAACATAAAACAAATGTTTCCATCTGGAGCTCCTTCACAGGACTCGACACTTGTAAACACCAAATCCATCGGGCTCACAGCTCTCAGCACCACCCACACTCGTCACCGCTACCAAGTCGACCAATCACAGAGCTTGTGTTATGCGTTGTTTCGACTTGTAGTTACATTTTTTGAGAGGTGTGCATCAGTGTCGGCCACGGCGAGTGGTATGCAACCACATACGCGTGACCATACGACCATACGCGTGAGCCTGAGGCAGAAGTATAAATCAGCCTTTATCCTTTTGATTATCATTGTTTCTTTTGGGTTGTGCAGTTTAATTACCAAAATTCCTACAAAGTATGTTGTATGCTGCCCGCAGCTAGCTCTCTGCAACTTTCATATGGTCGCCCACTGAAGCTAAGCAGGGCTGCACCTAGATGGGAGACCACATGGGAAAGCTAGGTTGCTTCCACAAGTGGTGTTAATGAAGCCAGCAGGGGGCGCTCAACCTGCGGTCTGTGTGGGTCCTAATGCCCCAGTATAGTGATTGGGACTCTATACTGCTCAGTGAGCGCTGTCTTTCGGATGAGACGTTAAACCAAGGTCTTGACTCTCTGTGGTCATTAAAAATCCCAGGATGTCCTTCAAAAAAAAAAAAAAAAAGGAGAGTAGGGGTTTAACCCCGCCATCCTGGCCAAATTTGCCCATTAGCCTCTATCAATCATGGCCTCTCCATTTAATAATTGGCTTCATCACTCTCCTTTTCACTAATCAGCTGGTGTGTGGTGTGCGGTCTGGTGCAATATGGCTGCAGTCGCGTCATCCAGGTAGATTCTGCACACTGGTGGTGGATGAGGAGATTCCCCCAATGTGTAAAGAGATTTGAGCGTCCAGAAAAGCGCTAAATAAATGTAAGGAACTATTGTTATACTGTTAACACTAACTTTTTTGGTCACATCCATAACGCATGTTTATGTTCCTCTAAAATTCTAAAAAACGTTTACAGATTGATCCTATAACTCTGTGGTTAGCCGTTTTTAAAAATATATAAACAGATGTTTCAACATAATGTTAACACATACTTTCCCTTTTATGTTTCGAATTTTTACTGTCACCTCCATAACGCTGAAATTGCTCATAGGCCATATTCAAACTAAAAAACACTTTTGATTTCCGACAATGATTCTCTCTAGCATGTTCCCAGAAGACACAGCTGTTAAAAACACAGGACCTTTGCACTCACCAGCTGAATGGCTATCATCAGGACAGTCTTGAGGGAGAATGTTCGGTCGCACAGGTCAAAGAGATCCTCAAGACTGGGGCCGAGAAGCTCCAAAACCATGGCGTTGTATTTCCCACAGGGCCCGAAATAGTAGACCTGAGGCAGACCATCTACAATAATAAAAGAAAAACACAAGATTAGCTATGTTAGTCATTATGGATGCTACAATACATAATATAATATTAAACTATTAAGTAGAACCTCCATGGTTCAATGCGCATACAGTTGAAGTCAGAATAATTAGCCCCCCTGAATTATTAGCCCCCCTGTTTATTTTTTTCTCCCAATTTCTGTTTAACGGTGAGAAGATTTTCAACACATTTCTAAACATAAAACATTTCTAATAACCGATTTATTTTATCTTTGCCATGATGACAGTAAATAATATTTGACTAGATATTTTTCAACACACTTCTATACAGCTTAAAGTGACATGTAAAGGCTTAACTAGGTTAATTAGGTTAACTAGGCAGGTTAGGGTAATTAGGCAAGTTATTGTATATCGATGGTTTGTTCTGTAGACTATCGAGAAAAAAAAAATTTGCTTAAAGGAGCTAATAATTTAATTAAAAAATTAAAAACTGCTTTTATTCTAGCCAAAATAAAACAAATAAGACTTTCTCTCTTCTAAAATTGTGCGTTTTTTTTTTTAAGTTTAGTATTTAATGTTTTTTAAACAATCAGTCTTTTATTACTCACTGTACTGACTTTCTGTATCTTTGAATGTTGTCCACAGGCTGAGACACAGCTCTCCACAATCAATGAGTGCTAACGTGAGGAATGCTTTGCCTTGATAGTGATGTAACCAATTTTTGAATTTGTACTCTGCATTTTACCCATTAAAATACACAAACACAGCACTCAGAATTGAACAAGCCACCACCATAAACAATCTGAAGTAGTGGATGGTGAAACAGTCACGTTTTGTAAACTCTGAGTGCCATTATTTGCCAGGTTTTGACAGTACACGAGCACATGTGGGATCAAAAGTGCACACTTTATGCCGCTATTCTTTTTTAAAACTAAAATAATTGAAGCTTTTGTTATTTAATCACTGAGGCGTGAGTTTGAGATCTGAAAAGTGTATCAATTTGAAGCTGTCAAATAATTGTCAATGGAACCACTTTCTGCTCTTTAATCAGTTACGTTTGCTGCTTTTTCACAACTATTTATTTGAAAATGAGGCAAAGCAATTCTTTTTTTTTTTTTGAGGACAACTTAATTGTTTCATGTTCAATCAACTTAAACTTGTTAAAATGATTAAGTTAACTTAATACATTTGTGTTGGGACAACATTGAGGAATTGTGTAGATCCCAGCATTTTTTTACAGTGCTGACTTAACTGTTGTCATTTAAATAATGTTTACCCTTTACTTAATTTATACAGTGAAGTTTATATACAGTATGCAGTAGGCATGGGATGATAACCATTTTCAAGGTAGGGCTGGGCAGTTCTGGGGATATATCGATATGATTCCCCAACACAATGCAGAATTATCCAATATCTTTCTTATTGATATGGTTTGAGGCCACACGTGTGCATTATGCGTGAAAAAGACCACTCCAAAGTAGCACACGAGCTCCACTTGCACAAATGAGCGCATGCGCAAATGAATAATTCCCTCCCAGAGTCATACAAAAGATTTGTTCAAAATGAACGAATCATTCAAGGACGACCCATCACTACATGCGACATGGAGGAACATGTAGTGCCGGTGTTCTATCTAAATCTGACTTCCTGGACAAATCTGACTCGCGTGCACACACGTCACACAGCGCCTGCAGCTGTCACAGCGGTTTATCAGAAACCTTTTATCGATCATTTATTCCGCAATTGACAGCAAGAACGAACATAAAAGCCTTGTCAAATTGACAAGCAGCACCTGAATAAGTTCAAAAGAATTAAAAACGCCAAAATGGTGCAATATTATGCATTTTGAAAGAAAAACCACCTCATATTCACTGATTATAAGTTCAGTATTTATTTATTTTTCTTCTTTACATTTATGCAGTGCTTAATTTGTGAATTGCGAGGTCCCGGAACAGATCAGGGTAACGGATCCGGCATCCAACCCGAGGATGGAGAGGTGTCGCCTCGAAAGTGTAGAGCGGAGAGGGAGTGTTGGAGGTTTATGGCGGAGAGGTGTCCCGGACGAAAATGTAAAGCAGGGGGTGGGGGGTATCGTATACGAAAGTGAAGAGGGTTGGGGAGTCGTGGGAGAAAGTGAAAGTGAACAGCGGATGGGGCGGTTGTTGAGGGGAATCAGTAAAATGAGGTGCCGGATCAGATTTCAGAGATGCCGGATCCGGAGTGTTCCGGCACAAATTAAGCCCTGCATTTACATTATAACACCTTTAGCTCTGCGTTCTGGTCTGTTATTGCATATTGACTTCAATTCCGATTATATTCTAAACATTGTATATATTTATTCTGTTTGATTTATTTAGTTTAGCCCCTTAACTGGAAGACATGATTTGATTTGTGTGTGCGCCTTTAGTGTACAAACGGCTGGTGGTTTAAATGATTATTAAAACTTAAAAAAAAAAAAAAACATGCATTTGTCTACCAAACATTTCTTTTTCTATTTTAATATCTCGCTGTTAGCTACACTTTCAACAAATAACAATACAAGAAGGATAATTATAACGATGATATTAACAGCAAAGGAAACCCCTGTGTTTGAATTATATTTTTCTCAAATAGTTTAATAAAGTTTTAATAAAGGCTTTAACTCTCAAGTAACTATTTATGGGAAAATACTGGATATATATCGTATACCATCATTCCTCCTAAAAATACAGAGATATGATTTTTTGCCCATATCGCCCAGCCCTATTTCAAGGTATATCGCGGTTTGGAAAAGTCAAGGTTTTAAAACCGCCAAAATGTTCTGCTATACCATTCCTATTGAATATGTAAGGCCACTTTTACACTGCCAGTTCTTATCGGATCTGTTCTATGACCGTGTAAACACAAAAAAACACATGCATTGGGATATTCAGAGATCGGTTTCAGGCCTCCTTCATATGTGGAAATACTGTAAATCAGATATGTGACAATGCGACTATCATGTAAACAGGCAGATCGGATTTATTGAGGCATTTCGTTTTGTACGTTATTAAATTCGCGTCATTGTGGTACTTCTCTGTGGTTTAATGATGCAAAAGGAAGAGTGTGTGTGGAGACGCCGAAGCGGAAAAACAACAACAACAGAGGAAACATGGAGGAAAGTGGTCAGTCGCCACAATTTGCTCCCACCAGACCTGAGATCTCTCTCGTACCCCCAAATTCCTCTGAATGGCAGAGGACACCATATATAAACTATATAGCGCAAGCTGTGATGGCGTTTTCCCTCCTCCTCTGCCTCAAAACCATTATAAAGTTGTGCGAACTTCGCATATTTTGCAGAACTAAGCAGATGCTAGAACCCGCCTTTACGCATACGCGACGTTGTAAATTGTATGGTAAGTGTAAACACATGAATCAGATATGGGTCACAATTAAAAGAACAAATCGGAATTGGGCATCAAGGCCTGACCGTGACTACGTTTACATGGACACCAATAATTCGATTTTAATGCGATTAAGACAATACTCTGACTAAGAGTCTTCCATGTAAACAGCGTTTTTGATTAATTTAATCAGATTAAGGTTATAATCGAACTAAAGAAAAATTAAATTAAGACATGTGGAGTATGCCGATTTTAGTCACATTATTAAAGTGCAGTACATGCATGTAAACACCTTAATGAACTTCCATTAAAGCAACTCTTCCAGCAGTTTATAGTTGCATCCAATATCTCGTTTGTCACGGTGGGCATGCATGAAATCTTCGTGAATGAAAGTGAAATTGCCAAACTGCAGTTAAAGTCGACAAATTAAAAATAAAACACCCGAAATTACATGAAATTCCGGAGGAGGAAATGTGAATAGCGCAGTGACCCAATGATATTAATCGAATTATGTGAAATAACATGTAAAACAGGATCATGAAAGAAACATTCAAAAAGCAACTCATGTAAACACCTTAGTCTTATTATTCTCTTAATTAGATTAAAGCAAAAAAAATTTGATTACTGATGTCCATGTAAACGTAGTCACTGTAAACAGGGCCTAAGATTTTTATACTTACGTTTTTTTTTTAGGACAACAGTATCTCCAGCAGTAAAGATATCCAAAGATGTCCTTTTAAATTGTAAAGAAATTTGTGTTTTTGAAACTAATGAAGACAGCAGCAATCTTATAAGCCCATGCCTAGTATGCAGTAGGGCTGTGCAATTAATCGAAACTTCGGTTTTGATTTCGCCTTCTAACGATTATGAAAAAAACATTAATCGAGATAAAACTATTACTGCATCATATATCGCCCCCTTTCCAGTTGTACACATTTGTTGTTCTGCAAAGCTCAGTTTCACGTGAAAATGACTAAAAGCATGTACATTAATGTAACTTTTGCAGCACAGGATGCGCATCATTCATTGATGTACATTCGAATCATTCATGTTTTTAAAAGCACGAGAGAGATTGCATGCTGTTGTGTGTGTCATCTTAATGTCATCTTAATGCGAGCGCTTTAATGGTCAAATAGGTGTCAAAACGCGTTGTTTAGTGATTATTTATTTTAGCCCTTATTTGTGTAATAAACAAACGAGTTGAGAATCAAAAGACATGTGAATGAGAAACCATTAATCAGAACCGCACTGCTCTTAAAGTGACAGCGTGCAATAATCCTGCCGCAGACTGTTTTTGTCATTAAGCAAACAACAGGACAAAATCACTCACTGCTCTTGACTGAAAGACTTTTGTAGCAATAATTAAAGTTTTTTTTTTTCTTACAGTGAAGATGCTTAAAGTACAGTTTGTTTCATATTTTTATTCTATTGTATTTATTTCCCTTTCCTTATTTACAGGGAGGAAAATAACTGTATATATACAGTTGAAGTCAGAATTATTAGTCCTCCTAAATTATTAGCGACCCTTTCCCGCCCAATTTCTGTTTAATGAGAAGATTTTTTTTTCAACCCATTTTTAATCATAATAGTTTTAATAACTCATGTCTAATAACTGATTTCTTCTATCTTTGCTACGATGACAGTAAATAATATTTTACAAGATATTTTTCAAAATACAAGCATTTAGATTAAAGTGCGATTCAAATGCTTAATTAGGGTAATTAGTAGGGCCAGACGGAATCTGCTGAGGTTTTTTGCAATTTCTGCGGAGAATTTTGGTAAAAATCCGCGGATTTCAGCGGAATTATTTTGGGAGTCTTATAACTACAACCTTAATATGTGAAATATGTGTAATTTAAAAACTGAATAAATTCGGTTTTACACACATTTACTGAAGTAAATAAACAGAATTAATGATGGGCTAAAAATCTGCGGAAAAACTGCGGACTTCTGCGCGCACAGGTTCCGTGTGGGCCTAGTAATGAGGCAAGTCATTGTATAACATTAGTTTCTACTGCAGACAATCAAAATTAAATATTGCTTAAGGGGGCTAATAATATTGACCTTAAAATAGGTTTCAAAATATTTAAACCTGCTTTTATTCTAACCAAAATAAAACTAATAAGACTTTTCTTCAGAAGAAAAAATATTATAGGAAATACTGTGAAAAATTCCTTGCGCTGTTAAACATCATTTGGGAAATATTTATTTAAAAAAAAAAATATTACAGGAGGGCTAATAATTTTGACTTCAACTGATAATCGTTTTCAATAATTGTGATTACAATTATGACCAAAATAATCCTGATTATGGTTTTTCCCCATAATCGAGCAGCCCTAGCATGCAGTGTTATATTTGATTATTATTAGCGAAAGCTTAGATACCTAAAATTACAGAAAAGCATTATTTATTATTGTAGAATCTTAGCAATATTTTATTCACTTGTGATTTGAAGTAAATTTATAACATTTGTGAGTTGTGGCTTGTAGGTTGATTTCTTTCCTCTACAGTTATTTAACAGTGTCCTTTTACTAAACATATCATATACCGAACCATGCTGATACAGTGACGTAAAAACCATGAAACTAACCAAACCCTGAGCAATCTGCATTGTTGTATTCCTAATAGTATTAACACTCTCTTTTTAAAGATTAGGTGTTGATTTATTCATTTATTTTTTTTTTTAAATAAAAGTATGACAATGGCTTATTATGGATAGCAATGTGAAAACTGGCCAGAAGGGGGCACACATGCTAATGCAAAGCCAAATGCCACAACAGGAAAAAACAGAAGAAGAGATCTGCTACATACACCAATACAAACAAGAATGACAAGTTCAGACAGCACGAAAAAAAGCTTGACCACCTGCCTGCTTGTTTGTTTTAAATCCACAGTGTAGGAAAGTTTGGGCTTTCCTGTGTAGAAGGTACAACAGTAAAGAGGAGCCAGTTGTAGATATAATGATGACTGTTGTGTTGGCATTGTAAGACAAATGTATGGTAACTGTTTGAGTGGAAATATGATCAATTTGACAACACCTATCATATGCAGGCCTGTAGCAATATCTAATTTTTGTTGTGTGATATATTGTACAAAAGCGTATCACGATAAACAATATCCAGACAGGCCTAATCATACCACATATCACCCAGATGTGCCAGCCACCAGTGTGTGATAGGCAGAAATAGACTACAGTAGTTCAACTAATCCCTGCAGCTTTTAGATGTGCGAGTAGACCAGACTAAAGCTATTACAGAGGCAATTGGATATACATTTCCTCTGCAATGCACCCATATAGAGTAGTATCAGATCCCGGCTTTAAAGTACTTATTAAAAGTGCTCGAGCACACGTTACTCTGTAATAAGCCAGTTTATGGTCTCTTCGCTACACCAAGGTGGCAAAGTGTTACCTGGCAATACCTGCAACCTCAGTCCCAAGCGAGAGAGTTTTCTCAATGGTAGATGACATAGGTACCGCTAGGCATGGGACGATAACCGTTTTCAAGGTATACCGCAGTTTGGAACAGCAGAAGAACAGCAGAAGTCTATGATTCATTTTCATTATTTAGCCTGACATGTTTACTGCTCCCAAATATTTTAAATCTTTCAAAAATATATAATATACAGTTTTCAAAGGGGAAAAAAATTAGTTTTTTACCCAGACATTTAAAAAATATATATTTTAGAGCAGTAATCACAATACTGTGATACCGTAATATTTTTATCCAAGGTTATCATACCGCCAGAATCTTATACTGGCCCATACCTAGTTACCACCTTCACGAACTACAACTACTGAAAAAGTAGATAAACTTGAAAAATATAATAATTCTGAAGCCTTTTACTTTGATTATTTATTTTGGAGTTTGTTAAGTCTTAAATATAATGCACATTTAATGTATTTTTCTGTTGTTTTAGAGTGTTGGGCTTAACCTTTATTAGGTTAAATTAGCTTATAATATAATATAATATAATATAATATAATATAATATAATATAATATAATATAATATAATATAATATAAAAATAACTTATGTAGTGTCTCAATTTATTCATTCATTCATTTTCTTTTCGGCTTAGTCCCTTTATTAATCTGGGGTTGACACAGCGGAATGAACTTATCCAGCATGTTTTACGCAGCGGATGCCCTTCCAGCTGCAACGCATCTCTGGGAAACATTCACACACACTCATTCACACTCATACACTACGGACAATTTAGCCTAACCGATTCACCTGTACTGCATGTCTTTGGACTGTGGGGGAAACCGGAGCACCCGGAGGAAACCCACGCGAACACAGGGAGAACATGCAAACTCCACACAGAAACGCCAACTGACCCAGCCGAGGCTCGAACCTGCGACCCAGCGACCTTCTTGCTGTCTCAATTTAAAAAAGTAATTTTTTATTTTTCTATTTATTTTACATTGTTATAAATCACAAGAAGCCTTTTCATTATGTAGCTTTTTGGGATTAAACACTACTTTCTTTTCAAAATAAATGAAAAAACCAAGCATTGCAGATTTGATTCTTATTTTTGTTGTACAGAAATGTGAGCCCTAAACTGAAGTATATAAGTGCCAAACCATGATAGGTACTTCTGTGTACCATTACAACCCACATGGAAAGATATTATATATTAGTTAATTCATTAATAATTTTTTTTATCTGAATTTTTTTAACAGATGCACTGAAATGATTACTCTAAGTCAAAGCTGAAAAGATGCAATTGGTCAGAAATGTTTTGTAATAATTAATTATTAGCAGTAACAAACTTCCAATGCTTGGCGTAAGCCATTGAAATGAATAGGTTTTATAGCGTAATGCTTTCTGAGTCTAGTGTGAAAGCCTGAAAGTCTGGAGAAAGAGTGAAGCCAGCTGAACACTACTGGACAGTATGGAACAGCCAGTGTTGGGTGTAATAAGTTACAAAGTAACTGGCTACTGTAATTAGACATTTCCACAGAAAAAGTAACCGATTACTTTTATGATTACTTTTATTTTAGGTAATATAATTACAGATACTTATGATGTACAGAGATGCAATTCAGAGATGTAAAACAAATTTCAGCTAAAGAATGTGTAACCAATCAAAAAGAGGCCTACTATTTGTCCTATTGTAGAAAAATTAAATATTAATATAATTTTTTTTCCAAATGTTGTGGAAGCCTACACTGAAAAAAATGGTTTATTGGATTTACTAATTTTTCTGAAAGGTGCAGTAGGTTATCTGCCTAAATGCTAACCAGTTTGCATAATATGTTTGAAACACAATCCCTCCCCTGCTGTTCAAAGCCATGCCTCCTGAAATCATGAACACGCTCATTAAAGATGACCCACTAGATCATGTCATTCGCCATTTAGAGAACTTTATAGTACTTCTAAACGAAGAATTGTATTATATCTAGCGCATTTGCAGTTGTGTAGTTAGCAAGCAAAACTTGTCATAATGTGCAGTATTTCATGCATGCAAGGATCGCTGGTCTCACTCTCACACGCTGTCCTAAAGCTATTACTGTATGCTTAGTGCTTGGCCAGCTGGGTGCAGGAATTACACTTATTAGTAAGCTATACTTACATGCTATTTCAGACTGAATATTCAAAGTAGCATGGTAAACAATATAGGGAGCATGTCACAGGTTATAATTGTTCAAAAATGAACCAATGTGAAAATAAAAGCAGCTTCACCTCAGTAAAGCAGGATAAGCAGAATAACGCTATTTACTTATGTTTTGTTGTTAAACTAAATAAAAATCTACATTATCGATGCTATAAAAGGTCCCTTATGAAACTGAAAATTGTCACATCAATCTTTCACAAGAAGATTTCAGTGGCTGAACAACACTTCTGTGTATATAACCTATTCTTACACAACACAATCTATATAAGCTTAGTGTGACTAAAATAGTTTTAAACATCACATTACCTGTCTAAAAGAAATACTTCAGCCATGGTATCCTTCCTATGGCTTCCTCCAGCGTGCAAAAGTAACTCCCATATTGATTCAGGATTTTTAAAGTTTTGATTCAGCATTTGTTTTTACCGCTGTCTGCACATGCATGCACTAATGGCGGATCTGCATGAACATAGGTGCACAGTTATACAAATCTACATTTGCTGACAGACAGCTTGGGCTACTTATCAGAATTATGGGAATTATCGGTCTGACAATTTTTAGCTGGACAAATTTCTTTTAGTCTTATGCCTTATTCAGAATATAAAAATACATTTAAATACATTTAGATCATTTACTTTCATCATTACTATTGTAATGTGAAGAGACTTTCAACCAGCACAACAAAAAAATGTTACTGAAGACAATCACCTACTGCACCTTTAAGGTAAGTGGTTGCAAACAATTTATATGGGCTGAATTTAAACAAAATAAAATTAAGTAATGTTCAACTTAATTTGTTTAAATTCAGCTAATATAAATTGTTTGCAACCACTTACCTTAAGAAAATGTAGTAAATCCAATGAGCACTTTGAACACTATCCTACATAAACTACACAACAATTATCGAAACCGCAGGGTAAGATCTAGCTAGTGGGCTAGCCTGCTAGTCTGCTATGAAGCGTAATACTTAATATCTGAAGCAGATATACATGTGTCTGCAATGCGTGCGCATCTTCAGAGAGTGATGTGGGTAGTTTTAGGCAGAACCCACACTGCTCATTGTGTGGTGGTGTAACACCCCTGAGAATAGTGCACACTGTTGGCCTGCCGGTGACTCATCTTGTGTTCAGACTGCACATAACACATATTCAGCTGTTAGCTTCTATCCATCTCTGCTGATTAACACTTTCGCAAGCTTTCCATCGGCACTCCACTGCTAGATGCCGCTCGAACATGTGAGTGGGAATTCAAAGAGTGGGAGGAAACTCATAGTAATACATATAGAAATGCAATTTCTTGAAAAGTGTTATATGACATAGGTCTACATCTTTTGGATGGTCATGAGGTCATAAGGATGTAAGGAATCCATATTTAAAGATTTCCACTGGCTTACAGAGGAGTCGTTCTCAAAGCATCTTGTTCTTTACATTTACATTACATTTAGTCATTCAGCAAAGGCTTTTGTCTAAAGCGACTTACAATTGAGGAGGCATTCAGTGATTCAACAAGAAGAGGCAATACACACAAGAAGTGCTAATTATATAAATTAACTGTTTGTGCTCAAAGAATTAGGCGCTAGAGGGTGCAAATGTTGGTTAATGTGTCAGAAAAATGAAAGAATGTTTTCTACAGGTGGTTTGTCAAGCCCACTCACCTGTGAGAGGCACACTCACTTTATTAAATATAAATTGTTGTAAGGCTGCTTATAAAATTCCTACGAGTAAAAATGCATATTTTCAGTGTGTACTGGAAAAAATTGTTTGAAAATATTTGCTGATGTAAAATAAATGAGCAACTGTTTATCCTTGTGTCAACAAAGAAAAAAAAATGTTTATTATTACCATAATTGATCATTTGTATTACATGTAACCTTTCATTGCAAAGTATAACCATAAAAGAGTGAAACTTTATCATTTGCATGTGTTTTAAAGGCATTTCAAGAGAGTTTTTAAAGCATTCGGGCATTATTAGTAACTTTAATGAAGAATAATTTTACTGAATTAAGACTACACAGTGTCATTTTACGTTTCATTTTTTCACTTTCTGTACCCGGATATTGTTTGACAAAGGAAAACCATAAAGCAATGTTTATTTCAACTTTTCCGTTGCTCTATTGTAATAGTTTTTGCTTGCAATTTGTTTATGATTTATATACATGATTTACACCCTTACAAAATCACCCCAATTCAAATCTAAATTAAGGATTTCTTTCCAAATAGAGCTATTCAAGCCCTCTGGTGAAATTGTATTAGAATCGCAATATATAAACAGCAAAAAAACTAAATATCGTAATGTCTAATTTTTTCAATATCGAGCCTCATCTCCGATACAGAAAGCAGAAGAGATAAGTGGCAGCCCGATCGACTCATACATTTAAGAGACTCAAATCTTTTGTAAAAAATGTATGATTATTATTATTATTATTATTATTTATTTTTTTATCAGTTGCAATATATCACGGCACCAAAAATGATTATTTCCATATATTGAATGAGAAATCAATATATAGACTATCGCAACAGGCCTAATCATACCACATATCATCAAATGTTTTTGTGATTATGAATTATAAAACAACAAAAAAAACATGCATGAAAAATACATTTGAATAATACAAGATTAAAATTTTTTATAAAAAGATAAATTGGTATATAAGAAACACAATTTTAAAAGCTTTAAAATAATATATCTCTAAATATGAAAAAAATACATCTAAAATGGCAAAAATCTAATAATTCACAATGATTAAAGAAACAAATAAATTAAAAAATTTTTGAAAATTAATAAAATAATATTTTAGGTCCATTTAGAATATTAATTTTCACAAAATACTTGTGATTTTTATATAAGAGTCTATATAAGTCGCTTTTACATTTTATAAGTATGTGGGTCCCTAACATATTTGGGGGTCTATATCATCTAAATGATAGAAAACCCCAGCTTGAGATATTGATTTAGTATCAGTGGCAGGAGCCAGAGCTTAAAACACAACATGTACATTTATTTTAACCAGAATAGTGTACTGCACAATATAAAACATAAAATAAATAAATAAAATAAATGTAATAAATAATAAAAATTTAAAAATTTAAATGAAATAAAAGTAAAAAATGAAATAAAATAAATAAATAAAAAATAAAATTAATGATGAATAAAAATTAAGAAGAATAAAAAAGTAAAAAATTAAAAAAAATAAAATAAAAGTAAAATAAACGATATAAAAATTAAAAATTAAATTATTAATAAAGAAAAATAATAAAAAATAAAGCAAAAATTTTATAAAATAAATAATAAATATTTTTTTAAATAAAAATAAAATAAAAAAAAAAATAAAACAAAAATGTAATAAATAATAAATAAATAAAATAAAGTTAAAAAATTAACACAAATAATAAAATACATAAAATAATAAATACATTAATTATAAATAAAAATGTAATAAATAATAAATAAATACAATACAAGAAAATTAAATAACACAAATAAAATAAATAAAATAATATAAAAAATAAAATAAAAAGATTCTATGGCGGCCAAGATTAGACTAGAATACGCGCAGTGTGTTTCTCCCAGTCGGTCCCACTCTGGTGTCATCAGTGCTGCCACAAAACGCCATCTGCCAGCAGCCCGTCTGAGAGCAGGGCCACCAACACCCACTCGAACATGGACGTCTGACTGGAGAGAAAAAACCATGTGACTCCTCTGCTGCCTCCAGTTCACACATCCCAGCCTGCAGTGACGCAGCTCACTTCTGCCACGCTGCACATTCAAACAAACCCCAGACCGACCAAACACAAAGCCTAGGAGAGTCCAGTGAGCTGGATTTATCATGCCTGAGCTGAGCTGATCAGTAGCCAAGCCATTCCCAGCCAAACTCCCAGATTCAAGTCCCAATGCCAAGGCTGTCCTGAGGAGTATCAGAGTTCAGCATGCTATGGCTACATATTAACCACCGTCAAAAGAGAACCGGACTTTCTAGAGGAAGAGGCAAGAGTTTGACCTTCGTTTGCGTGGGTTTCACCAGCGTGATGGGAAATTTGGATATGCACTAAAGAAATCGTTAAATATTAATGGTTCATAAGAAAGTGTTTTCTACAGAACACGGGAGTAAGGTTCATCTTTATTAATGATAGCCTTAGAGGGGAAAGCACCATGGTATTAGCACTGTTTGTTTTAATGGCATTTTGGTATGGATGTATGGGAAACCTTTGTTATTAATTGTGTTGTTGTTTTTTTTTTTTTTTTTTTGATATACTTAAAATGTAACCAATTATTTCACAAAACTATAAACCAGAGGTCTCAAACTCACGGCCCGCGGGCCAATTGCGGCAAGTGAGACAATAGTTTGTGGCCCCCGCCTTAATTTCAAAGTTTAATGTTAGTGCGGCCCACGACTTTGATATGTATAGCACATTACAGTTTTGTGTGTGGAGCTGAACGAACCCACCAATCACGGTGGGGTATATGGCTCTCGGGGGCGGGACATCGGCTGGGCTTGCTGCAGGCAGAGAAACATTTCCCAATGAGTGAAAGTTACAGCAGTTTTGCCATGGAGTGTTTTCTCCTGTGTCTGCTGGCTGCCTCGTTTGTATTGGGCACACGCGCACATTCGTCCCAGCATCTCATTCAGCTGTCCCCCTCACTTTTAAAATGTCTGCTACGCCTCTGCGTTTAACTATTATTCAATCTTCTCAAATCTATTTATTTTTTTTAACACACTGCTTGATGTTGCGAATAGATATTGTCTTTTTATGTAGAAGTCATGAACACACTTGTTTGTAGAGCAAGTAGTTTAACTGTTTTCTGTTGCTTATTTATCCTAGTCATTTCTCTCTAAAACAGTTCTAAAATAAATCGGAAAAAGGAGCGCACGTCTGCACTGCAGAATAAGGTCAATAGTTTTGAAGCGTCAAGGAGCAATAACGTGCTGAATCGTAGATGGAGAATAATATGGATTAATTACATTTTCTTTTCTTTTTTTTACCAAGAACAATTGCACCTATACTGTATAGGTTAAACGGAAACCTGACAAGAACATAAGGTTATTGCCAAGTGGCAACCTCCCGCTCTCCCATGGGAAGCCAATACGGAAGTAACTGAAACTGCAATTCAACGAAATTCCGCTAGTCCTTGCTCCATAATAGATCAAATTTCTATTGAGCCCACTGTTAGAATGGCCAACTTTACAGCAGAAAAAAAGGTGTTTACAGCCTGGTACAAAAAACGATTTTGGTTCATATAGCTAATATTACCTTTCGTGACAACTGTGAGGGGGGTGATTTTTTTATAACTCATCCCTTTCCTTTATATTAGGTTATATTAAGTTTGCATAATTAAGGGCGTGGCCACGTGAGTGACAGCTAGGTCCCGTTGGTCGCAGTCACTTCCCCTCAGCTGATTACGGCTGATTAGCCTCTGATCTCGGCATATTCATCGTATTTTTGTGTTGTTATATGAGGCTTTACACAGTCAGTTGCCTTTTGGAATTATTTCCAACAATTATCAGATGATATGGCATGCTGTGTGCACTTAATTGTGCTCACAAGCCATTCATGTGGCCTCCATTTCCCAGGTGAGTGAAATATATAATTATATACCATCTCTATGAATGTATTTGTTTTATTTAAGGTCATTTATCATTTATAATGTTCTTTAGACCTGTAATGCACTCCAGAATCTGACAGATTATTAGCTGTAGGTTCTAGAACAGTCATCTGAAGCGTTGTCATACAGTGTTCTGCCTGGACTTCATAATTAGCCTTGCATTTACTAACACAGACTATATCTGAAGTTTTTGGAAGTAATTCACACTTTCCTCCTGTTGAAAAATGTCATAAGCGCAATGCTTAGTGGCTCAATGTGTAATGCATTGAGCCACTAAGCATTGCGCTTATGACGTTGCTTATGAAACAGCGTTTTTAAAAGTCTAAACACTTTATTGTTAAAGTGTACAACCAAGCACATGTGGTCAGAACACAAACGAGTCGCAGGTGATGAAGTATTAAGCGTTTCTCCCTTAGGAAAGCCCGTCTAAGCAGAATGCCAGAATGAGTCTGTAGCTCCGCTCACGCTCTGCCTCTTTGCCCTTGTATGGTATGACCGGGGTTGGTGCGATGACGCGCGAACAAAATGGTGACGGTCGGCCACGCCTTCTGGTAGCTTCTTTTGGGTTCTTCATAAACCTATGGGTGACGTCGCGGATACTACGTCCATATCTTTTACAGGTTATTGCACACTGAATCCGAAATGTTTTGCGTTTTATCGTAATGGATTAATTAATACGCATCGGACTCAGTGTGCAAGGTTTGTTTACGTGACGTTTTTTAGCATATGAATATGAAAAAAAACATACGAAAATCTCGGACTTCAGAGTCCAAAGACTTTAACATGAGCCACTCTTTTGGCGAATGATGATAACATTTTTTGATAGTTACCATTACGACACTTACCTAAAGCGAAGAGACATTTCCTTGTTGACTATTATGACTAATCTTTAATTGATGGATGACATCAATGTACTACAGTACTCCCAGATACTTCTCAGTAAAGGGTGCTGACTCACTATTACTGTACATCTGTGCACATCAAAACCTCAATGTGCATTTGCAGTTCAAGTAGACTGAGCTCACTAAACAAACAAGAAAAGTGTTTAAGTCATTCGCAAATCTTCCATGAGCATCCAATTACCCTGAAAAACATAAAGAGACAAATAAAAAACGGATTGGACGGATGTAGATTACATAAGCGCCAGGGGGGGGTGTTATGTCATTCACAAAACTGCGCTTGAAGACGGAGAGACGAAGGAACTCTACCTCCCACCACAACATCTTGCCCTCAGAAGCGCCACTCCTCCGCAACACACGCAGCGGTCAGGACAGCGTGATTAACAAATTGCCCACTTTAGTAGAAGTGCTCATGCACAAACGTTTACCACAAGCGCCACTGGAACAGCAGCAAAACAAGAAGCAGGAGAACAAGGCATGACCGGTGATCAGGTTGGAGTCACGCTTGCAGATGGGGGCAATATGTGATTATGGGCAGGTGGTATTATTTGCTTGTGCGTGGGATACGCCTGGCTACGACTCAGACTTCCTGTCAGCTTTCCTTCGCCCAACCCTGATGTGCTGGGAAGACATGGGGATTTTGTCAACAATAAAAGTGGCACCTTCGGACAAACGCAAACACTGATATAGAGGGTTACCCTGAGCCTCTTGTCTGAATTGCACCTACAGCAGACCAACATTGCAAGACAGGAATCTTTTGGTGTTATGTTTGTTCTTCCTGTCTGTCAGCCTAGTCGCTGTAACATGAGCTGAACGGCTGGGATGTCCATGAATGTGTACCCACATGAAAGACAGTCCATCGCTCTCTTTTGTACCTGAGAGGATCAGATTAATAGAGATGATCTCTAGTGCAAATACAAGAAATCATTACAGCTGAACCGGTTTGTGTAATATAAAAACCGGTTTATAATAATTATATAAATAAATAAAAAAGACATTTAAAAAAAAACTACAGGGGCTGCTCCAATCAATGTAATCATCACTCAATCTTTATGGCTGGATGATCTAATTTAAATAAAAAACTTAATCAGAATATTAGACTATATTTTTCATCTTAAAATGAATATACTTGCTGCATTCTGCATCATGTACTATTATTATGCACCCAAATTCCTAAAAAATGCATTACAAATGTTGTTAACTATTACAGCTATTTATACATTCGACATGTTTGCATCAATTGAATAATTATAAAGTAATAGTAAGAGTTTATAAAGCGATGATTTATACAAAGTCTATTTGTTTTATGTGAATGCTGTCATAGAAACTCTGACGTGCCCTGCACAAAACATTGTTTTGATTTGAAAACACTGTAAAAACACATTACAGACAATCATTCAGACCCTATGGATCCCCAAATATGATTCCTTGTGCAAGGGACATCCATCCTAAAGATGCAATACACAATTTATACTGCATATGATGTAACAATATAAATTAGGGCTGCACGATTCATTGAAAAAAAGATCACGATCTTGATTCGATCATACTTAGAGAGAAAATGTGCTTTATAAAGCTTGAAGTATTTGAATCGGTACTCTGTATCGGCCGATCACCATGGCAAGGAATCGTAACTCAGTATCGGTTGCAAAAATCCTGATCGGAGCATCCCTACATTTTAGAGTTATGATTAAGACAAGCATTTGATATGTTTTTTCTTTCGTATCAAACAGAATTCGAAAGAAATGATGTTAGGCATCAGAATAAACATATAACGGTGTCACTATAACTACTCTAGCCTAACACTGAATATAATGCACAAGGAAATCTGATAATGAGAAATGTCTCATTTTACCAGTGAAAAAAAAAGGTCAATGACAGATTGCAAGCATATTTCTCAAACATAATAATTCAAATTCAGAATTATGAATAGTTATATTCTGATGTAATAACTTTACAACCAGGACAAAGTAAGTCAAGTCCATCATTCCAAGTCTATACAAAATTTTGCATCTTAACCATCAGTAGACCTACACATAGGACTAATATTATTAGTGTTGTTTACCATGTTTGAGAAATAACAATACTAATAGGCTACTTATATTCACCTTTATTTAACAACTACAGAATCATGAGAAAGTAGTGGTCTTTATTTTAAGAAAAAAAAATTGTGATTCTCATTTTAGCCACAATCGTGTAGCCCTATTATAAATTACAGCCTTAAATCAAATCTTTAAAAAAATATTTGTTATTAAATGATTAATTTACAATTCATATTTTTAAAATAATTTTATTATTATTACTTTTATATTTTTAGATATATTATTACTACAGTGTAAAACCCAAAAAGTTAAGGTAACTCAAACCATTTGAGGAAACCGATCGCAACAAACCGTTTAAGTTCAAAAACTAATTCAATGAGTACTGCAAACTTAATTCATTTGAGTAAACGAAGCAATTTGAGCACAGTAAAACCTGATAAATGAAGAGAACTCAAACCAACTGATTACTGTAAAACCCAATAAGTTAAGGCTGTTTGAGGAAACCGATTGCTACAAACCCTTTGAGTTAAAAAACTAATCTATATGAGTAATGTGAACTTACTCCATTTAAGTGGAAGTAATGAGGTATTTAATTAACTCATTACCTTCAACACTGAGTTCAAAACTCTTTTCAAATGAGTAGGATTAACTTTCAGTAAACTTGGTTAACTACACTCATTTCATTTGATAAAGTTGACTGTTGGGTTTTCCAATGTAATTAATATATTAAACATTTACTATGTAGATTTATTTTGAAACAAACTAAACTAAAACGGAACCAATTAAACCGACTTCAGCATAAACCATGTATGAAACCACAGTAAATTAATCAGCACGCCCAAATTTGCATGGCAAAGTCTGACCACATCAACCACATTCAGTCACAGCGTGTTTACACTGTACACAAAAGCAATTCTGATTTGTTCAATTTAACAAGGTGGTCTGAAAGGGCCTGTCTGAAACAACCCGCAATACAAGCTTGCAGTTTCACTTTTGTTTTTTGTAATCTAATCAGACGTACCAAAATACAGCATAATCACAACCGGCTGACACTGGTTACAGTGTATATCATCACACACCGCCTAGTCTAAGCCCTGATGTTCGAAAGATCGCCATAAGAGCATTACAAATGGGCTTGCGTATGTAATCATAACACACTAATCGGAGTAGATGGGATGGACCATGATCTCTGGACCAGTGATGTCACTTCTCTACTCATTGATAAGAAAGAGAGAGAGAGTAACAGAGAGAGAGAGAGAGAGAGAGAGAGAGAGAGTAGAAAAGAGTAAGAGTAGTATTTTCTTATTTGTGTATACATTTATCAAATTTCAAATTGTGTGGGATTTTAATGTTGTGTGTGTGTGCATATGTTTTTCTGATGAATCATCTGTTGAACTGCATCCCAATTCTCACAAATACTGCAGAAGATCTATTGGAACCCGCATGGAACCAAGATTCTCACAAAAATCTGTCAAGTTTGGTGAAGTTTTGGTGAAATCATGGTTTGGGGTTACATTCAGTATGGGGCAGTGTGAGAGATCTGCAGAGTGGATGGCAACATCAACAGCCTAAGGTAACAAATTTATTTGTGCTACCCATTACATTACAAACCACAGAAGAGGGAAAATTCTTCAGCAGGATAGCGCTCCTTCTCATACACTCTCAGAAATAAATGTATGTGAACTGTCACTGGTGTGGTACCTTTTCAAAAGGTACACGTTTTTACTTAAAGGGTCCATATTGGTACCTCAAAATTATATATTAGTACCTAAAAACTTTAAGAGGAACACTTTTGTACTTTTCAGGTACTAATATGTTTCCTTAAGGTATTAATATAGACTTTTTAGGTACAAATTTGTACCTTTTGAAATGGTACCACCCCAGTGACAGCTCGCGTACCTTTATTTCTGAGAGTGTACTTCAGCCTCCACATGAAAGTTCCTGAAAGCAAAAAAGGACAAGGTGCTCCAGGATTGGCCAGCCCAGTCACCAGATATGAACATTATTGAGCATGTCTGGGGTAAGATGAAGGAGGCATTGAAGATTAATCTAAAGAATCTTGATGAACTTTGGGAGTCCTGCAAGAACACTTTCTTTATTAATAATGTATTTTATAATCACTTGTGATTCTTAATATCTTAACCATCTTATTGATGGTTTATGTAATCTTAAATGCTTTGGTCTTCATGCTAATGAAACTGTTTTGAATTGAAATAAACTGAAAAAAAAAAAAATCAACCACAGAGCCTCGCTTTTACACGGTTTCATTTAAAATGTGCGAAGATCCTCCACAGAAGTATAAAAATGAATATCAACAAGTATTGCAGATTTGACTATTTAAGCCTGACATTAATATCTTGATCTGAACTCAGTTCTATATTATTGTTTTCTACTCGTATACATTTATAACTTTGCATAACCTACAATAAAAGTTAAACAATGACAAATAAACCTTTTTTCCTAAAATAATTAAAACCCACAATAAATACACCTATAAAAAACATTCAATAAAACTATCAAATAATTTGTGTAATATACTAAACCACCTTTTCAATCTAAAACAATCCACATAAGCATAATAAACAGTTTCTCGTTTTAAACAAAAAGTTCATTCTGTAGTAACATCAGGATTTACACCAGAAATAAAGGCATTAACTGCTATTGCGCCATGTAAAAGAGAGAGAGAGCGAACACTGATCACACAATCACAGAGTGGTGTAGCAGAAGATGAGTAATCATCACTAACAGCCTCGTCACCGCCTGTGCTCCTATCTTACATTAGAGAACACTCCATCTACCTTTACGGGAAATAAATGTTTTCTAAGAAACCAAATAGACCACTGCAGGATACATTTAACGTCTATTGTTCGGTCTGATGTTCCACTACCGCTCCTTTAATATCCCCAGAAAGGTCGTTTAATCTGGCTAAATGCTGGACTGGCCAGAATCCTGCGTGACGTTTCCTCTGAACGGATACAAATCAGCTGGAAGGGCTGTGACATCACTGAATGATATCAAGCTGAGTGATGCTGCCAAATGCAGACCTCTCCAAGAGAGAAAAATCATGTCTGGGCATGTCTGTGCAGCCTCTGTGATGGGGAGAGATGTGTAGTGATGTCCGACTCACTCCTGTTGACAGCTTTTTCAGTGCATTTGAAAAAACATTTTTTGAGCAAAAATGCATATTTTATATGAGATTGTGGAATAACAAGCTTAATTCAAAGCCCAAACACTTAACATAAGCATACAGTAGTAATAAAAGGTTTATTATAAAATAGTGATGGGAAGTTCGGATCATTTTACTGGCTCGAACCTTTGAGTCTCATTCAGTGAGATGAACAAAGTGATTTTGTTCATTTTGCCAAAATATTATTAAAATTTTACGAGTTGCTTCCAAACTTATCTACAACTAGCCCAAACGTTAATCACACTACAAACAAGTCATAACTAGAATGCTATAAGAAAGAGAAATATATTGACACCGATTACGTCAGCTCACCTCTTCTGATAGGTCTTCAAATTTGAGTGGTTTGTTCACGTCACACAGACAGTCCCATATAAAGTTAACCAATGCGCACAGTCTGAGCTGAAAGGAGCCATGATTAGTACACCTTTCGTTCGTTCATCAAGTGGCAGCATGTAAATAGAGATAATTTAAACCAGAGGACTGGAGAGATGAATGGGTCAAATCTTTTTCTGGTTCTAAACTTCTACTTCTGTCTTCACAACTGTGCGAATGCGCAAATCAGGCATGGGACGATAACCGTTTCAAGCAGTGTTTTCTCTAGGATATTTTCCAGCTGTGGCGCCCTCAAATATATGCTGCTCAAGTGCAGATTTTCTTGTGCACTCTCAAATAAACGCTGCTAAAGTGCGATTTAGTGCGATTATGTAACGAGTATGTCTCCAACTTTTATTAGCTTTGCTAGGAATATTCAACCTACAGAGCGGCATTAATGCGTCCTGAAGTAAAGTAAAATGGCTATAGCAAGATAAAGTCATTGTATGCAGAGCCACAGACCTTCATCTATAAAGCATTATTATGGAAACTGTGTTCATCATAACTAAAAGCTACGTCATGTTTGCCAGGCTCACGCATCACGCACCTGTCAGTCAGTCAGCATGTCACCTTAAAGGCTTAAACAAATAACGCACATCACTACTACGATTACAAAAAGTTTGCGCTGTTATATTATAATTCACTTACTTTAATACGTTTTGGTGTGATTATAACCCGCTATTTAAAAAAACAACGACTGAATGTTTTGAATGAGAAGCTGTTATGTAGCCGTGGTGGGATGAATTTTGGTGTGGCGCCCCGCCATGGAAGAATGAATGTAGCGGAAACCATGTCAAGGTATACCACGGTTTGGAAAAGTCAAGGTTTTAAACCTTAGGAATTTATATATACCGTTCCTAAGGTACAATTTTAGATTTACTTTTTTTTGTTTTTTAGGACAACAGTATCTCCGGCAGAAAAAATATATCAAAAGATGCTGTTTTAAATTGTAAAGAAATCTGTGTTTTTGAAACTACTGAAGACAGCAGAAGTCAATGAATGATTTTAATTATTTAGCCTGACGTGTTTATTGTTCCAAAATATCTTAAATGTTTCTCAAAATAAAATATATTGTGTTCAAAGGGGGAAAAAAGTTTTCGTTTTTTACCCAGATATTTAAAAAAAAAATACATTTTAGAGCAGTAATAAAAATACTGTCAAACTGTGATATTTTTATCCAAGGGTATCATACTGTTAGAATCTTGTACCGGCCCATGCCTAGCGCAAATTAACAAATCACTCCTTGAGAGGACTCATCGTTCTCAAGTCATACAAAAGCTATATTCAAAATAAATGAATCGTTTTAAGAACTACTCATCACTATTCTAAAAGTGTATCAGGGAAAGCAATTTTTTTCCATGACTCATGCTTGGTTCACACATGATGCAAAGCCCCGCATCACTTGCCCTGGTTTACTCATGGAATGTTTTCCTCTAAAGTCATTTTTTTGCTCACGTTCAATCAATTGTATAATTTAAATTTGCGCATTAGAAGCAATTGAGGCAAATTACGCACTTTCACATCAAAAGCATTGTGAAAATTTGCCTCTATTAGTGCGTTTGCATTGACCTAATGTAATGTACCAATTTAATTCCATGTTTGGTGTGAACCCCGCATATTGATTAACAGAGAAACAAGCATATGCTGTGTTCAGCAGTCCCTCCAGAATTTGCATGATTCTGCAATCTCTAAATTTAACGCAAAATCAAGCAAATTACAAAATTTAGACTAGCTTGAATTTTTTTTTTACTGCGGCAAATGTAAATGTTTAATTTGGGCTATAGAAAGACCTCATCCAGTCTGCAATATCTCGGGTTGTCATAGACAGCACGGTGCTGCAATACACCTTAAGGCTGATTTATACTTCTGTGTCAAGCGCACGCTTATGGTCTGGCGCAGCCTTCGCATGGTCGCATAGCCCTCTCCGTGGCTGGCGCACACCTCTCAAAAAATGTAACTACACACATCGCAACAATGTGTAGTGCAAGCTCTGTGATTGGTCAGCTTGGTAGCTGTGACGAGTGTGGGTGGTGCTGAGAGCCGCGAGTCTGATTGTTTACAAGTGTCGAGTGCCGTGAAGGAGCTTCAGATGGAAACTTTTGCTTTGTGTTTACCTTATGATTATAATTCCTGCCTCTGAATGAGTGAGTTTTAGCCACTTGTACATTAAGGTAGTATTCATAAAAACGCATCTGTGAAGAAACTTAACACAAAGGACCATTAAAACCTTCTTCGCCTAGAAAAACCTAAAATGAAAGGCAGGCACCGTGGGTCACGCCGATCACTCCACGCAGAAGGTGTGTGACCAGCTTTAGACTCATCATATGACATTATCACAATGCACATTCAGCCAAAGACTATTTGAACAAGGCTACGATTGTTGTATTGATCATTACAATTTAAAATAAACATGATTTTTCTAATGCTATTGTTAAAGAGAACTTATTTTAAGAATGTTTGATCAGTTAGATTAATTCATATATCAAATATGAATGCATACAAGAATTATGACTGACCAGAACTGCACCACATTTATTATCTGCTTCAATGTGCTCCTAAAAGACAACAAAGTCACAAACGGACATAAGCAGGGTTTAAGCTCAAAACAAAAGATTTCAATCTCTAGGGAAGATATCAAGCCACCTGACAGAGTCTGTTATGTAAATAGATTTCATTATTGCATACACATGCTTCTGTTTATGCACTATGCGTTTTGCTGGATTCCCCCCAAAAAATAAAATAAAAATCAGCTAAGAACAAATAGGAGACTGAACCAATCTTAAATAATTGACTAGTATTGCCCTGTAACACACCTTCATGAAGCAAGTGTTAAATCCAGACTAAACATGCTGTGCAGGAGGAAGGTGAGAATGACAAAGAGAAGGCCGAGAGTCCCCCCCCCCCCATCCATCCATAAAGCATGAGAGAGAGAGGGAGGGAGAGAGAGAGGGAGGGAGAGAGGGAGGGAGAGAGGGAGAGAGAGATCTCAGCAGGGGGGCCCGGAGGAGAAGCCCACCCTCAGACACACTGCACCTCCTCCATCAGGACTACACCTCTCAAACACACGCTTTATACTACGGGACACTTCATTCATCTGGATGCTTTCTTGAATTATTCTGGCTTAATGACAATAATGGATGCTTTTTATGAATTTCAACTATTACTTTGCAGTAAAACCAGATTTTATGATTGCAAATAAATGCCTAAAGGGTTTTTTAATTCATACTTCACACACCCTGATAATAATTGCAGTCATTTGTACTGGATAATGATCATTTATTATATAGGGATCCACAAAAAATGACTCTTAGGATGCATTGAAATGAAAATTGTGGGTTAAAACTGAAACCAAAAATTCTGTATGCACTTGGTCGAAAACCCCAAACCGAAAATGTTTTGTGATAATTGTTTCTTATTTTATATTAAATAATATTAAGTTTACTTTTTAAAATGTAATATCCAGTAACCCAGTAAAAAAAAAGCATAAACCAATAAAATAAACATTTCTATTGACAGTAAAATGTTACTGTTAAAATGTATTATTTAAATTTTTAAGCAAGCAGCAGAAAAGGCCTTCTGTCCTGTTATTTGAGCAGACTTTGCTTTAAGGTTGAGCATTAGCAGTTCATGCAAAGATATCTATTTGGCTATATGAGCTGAATATTCAAATTGAGCTATTTTAAACTTGGCTCACAACACAAACTGATTTCATAACGCAGTGCTTTCCGTGTCCACTACGGAAGCTGCTTCAGATCGCACAGTCACTTAAGCTGGAAGGAGAGTGAAATGTGTGCTAATCACTGCTGGACAGTGTGGTGCAGCATAGCCATTTCCTTCGGATCATATTTTCATATGTTTTTCTCTTTTGGTCAAAAATCGAAAATGTCGTTTTTAAACGCTAATTCAAACATTCGGTGCATCCCTAGTTTTTTTTTGTTGATGTTGACTTTTTTTGGACTTATTTGCAAATACACCGATGACACTAAAATAAATAAATAATATGAGAAAAACCAGACATAATGAATAATGGGCCAAAACGGAATATTTAAGATGCACTTGACACTGAAAATGCTTTGAAATAATTATGTATAATTTTATTTAATAATTTTGTAAGACTTTCTCAAATTAACTCAACAACTTAAGATTATACTAATTTAAAAATAATAAATAATAATAATAATAATAATAAAATAATTTTGACAGTGAACAAGTTGAGATGCAGCATTTCAACATTGTTTCCATGACAGCAAAGTAGGCAGCAATGCAAGCAGCTTGAACAATGCCCTGAGTGTCGGAGTGTTGTTTCAATGGACTTTGAGAACCATTTTGCAAATTGTGCGTTTAAGTATATGGGTTCATGAGCGGAATAATGTAATTGAAAGGAATGGGTTTCAAATCGCAGTGCTTTCCGCATCAGCTGTGAAAGCCGCTTCAGATTACATACTGGCATGGGCTAGAGGGAGAGTGAAACCTGCACAGTAACCATTGTTGGACAGCACTGTACCGCACAACCTTTTTTCCAGCTCATATTTGCAGGAGTTTGTCTTTTTCGGCCAATAAGCACAAATTTTTTGCCAAATAATTTTTGAAAACCGAAAATTTGGTGCATCCCTAACTTATACTTTACAGTTTCACCATTTTCAATAAACTCAGATTTTTGCTGTTTAATATTAGCTAGGGAAAAAAAAGTAAACTTAAGGGCTCTTAAAAGTTTGGGTGGGGGTAGAGATCTTTTTATAGTATTAAGTCTGTAATAGGGCTGCACGATATTGAAAAAATCTGACATTGCAATATCTTATTTTGCAGTGATTTATATTGCGATAAAAATACAATTTCGGCAGATGAATTGAATGGCTCTATTTGGAATAAAATCATTAACCTTGATTGGAATAATCTTGTAGAGGAGTGAATCAAAGAAATTGCAAGAATAAATAAATAAGATAGAGCAAAGGTAAAAGTGAAATAAGTAGATATTCAGGTACAGTAATATGATACGATATTATCATGATATTTTTCCCCCGATAATGATAGATCACGATATCAGCGATATACAACAAGAAAACCATCCGCAATATATTATGATACATGTAAACGAAGAGGGAAAAATGCATTAAAAAGTTATAAGATGCATTTCTTTTATTAACAACATATATTTCTTAGAATTGCAACATTAGCTACATTTGCATCCACCTATCCTTATGCGCATTTTGGATGTGCGCATAAAAAAAAAAAACGGTTGATGGAAATGCCATGATGTGCATACGTTTTGAAAATGCGCATAAGAATGTATGAGCATAACTGAGTAGGATAAACGTTTTATTCGATAAGAAAAGATGCGCATAAACTACGATGGAAACACTTTTACCGAACAAATTCCAGTATGCACATTAAAAAAAGGTCATGTGATTTTGTTATAAGAGATCATGTGATGATCAAAATGTGTGTGAATGGACAAACCAGCAGGCTGAACACACTGTAAACCATCTGAAATGTTGTTTTGGTCATTCTAAAACGCCTTAACCATTTCAGTATTACTGTTATTATATTAATAATGACCTCCAGAATCAAGAAAGTCTGTGCTCCGTGTCTGACACCTTCAAACGCCACCGCGCGTTCACTGCGTGTCAGGATTGCCTTCGGAGGTGCAAGTCATTTATTAAACGAAGAAAAGATTGACGCAGCTTCTCCTACTGCAGCCAATTCAGTTTTTACTGTTGATATTTGGCGCCAGTTAATCAGGAAGTGACGGTTTTGTTCGATTTGACTCGTTGGATGGAAACACTGCTTTATTCGCACGTGTTTTATGTGATTTTCCAGTTTTGTGCATAAAGTTCATTCGCATTTTGGGTGGTAACATAGCTACTGATATACGCTTTATCCGCCATTACGAGAAGCATTACGCCACCTCATGCATGTCGCTATTTTGTCCTGCCCCTATTATTAAATAATCAAATGTAATGTAAAATGTAAACACTGTTCATTCTTCATTGCTGATTAACTATAAAAATCCCAACTCCACATTGCAGATGCTGCGATGTGACTGTTTCGAATGCACACATTGTGATATCAACGCTGAAACGATAAATTGTGCAGCCCTAGTCTGTAATAGGGATGCAACGATTAACCGGTTTCACTATTAACCGCACTTTAATGCTTCACGGTTAATTAATCATAAAAGCTTCTCAACACCGCGTTTCTGCACGGAACAAAACTGCAGCAACTAAACAGTCATGCAAACTGTGCGCTAGTTTGTACAATGAGACTAATAACCACGCACACTTAACTATGACTGAGGCAAACTAAGGCAAGCCTGTGCAAGTTTGTTCACGCTTTTCAGATGCACCTCGTTGAGATGACAGGGGGCTTTTGTGACCGCGGGAACATAAGAGCGATCATGATGGGGTGAATGTTGATCCGCCAGCCGAGGTCAATCGAGTGATTTCGGAGAGAGTGCTAAAAGACTCGGAGTTGATCAGGTGTTTAATGGCCTGGACAAGGAACCGTATTGCGCCGGTGGTCATCGCGAGAATCCTGCTCTGCCCCGCTTATATATTGGGTCGGCTGACTCTCCTGCTTTACTCCACAAACACAGAAAAATGAGGATCAGGTCATAACGAGACTGGGCATATAAAATGATCAATCCGAAACCGAAACTTTTAAAGAGGTGCAGAAGTGAGACTTTACTTCCTTTCTTTTGTTCAGTATTTCAGTTTATTAAATTGTCATGCATATAAAACAATATTGCAAAATAAATACTTCTTGCTGCAATGCTTAATTTTTGTTATATGCAAACCATAGATTTATTTTTCATAATGTAACAGCAGCACTTTTTATAGCAGATAACTCCCATTCAAGCACATTCAAGGCAGAATGATAATGAGGAAAGTAATTCTTTGTTAGTATTATTGTCATCTTCGTCATCATTAATATTTTATAATTATTGGACATTCATTTTGGAATTATTGCACAAATATCAACAAATCATCACAGAATTAATTAGATAGTTGTTTCTGGTTTGTGTTAGTCCTAATTGATGTTGTTTTCAAATACAATAAATCTGTTAATATACAATTTGCAGTGGTGCTCATTCATTTTTGGTGGGTGCTCCTAATTTTTTTCTGGTGCTCCTACATTTTTTTTTTTAAGTTAAGAGCACCGGTGCTACCAGGTAAAAAAGTTCATTTCAAGCTCTGCATTAGACAAATACTGTTTTTTAATTTATTTCTTAATTGTACTGTCATTTATTTACAGTGTAAAATTATTTGTCTAAATGTCAAAAACATTCACTTATTTTTCAGCACAAAGAAAGAAATGGACTATTGTTTGTTTCTAATATTATTATGTGCTGTATTAATTGGTTACTGAGCAGCAATAAATAACACTGTAAAATATAAGGAGTTTTCATCTTATTTTCTAAACTTGTGGTGTTTGAAATTAATGAATGCATAATAATCGTGATAACCATGAAACCGTGATTATTTATCAGACTATAATCGTACAACCAAAATCTATAATCGTTGCATCCCTAGTCTGTAATGTATAATTATATATTAGATTATCATTTTACTTAATTTATTGAGTTTTAACTACTTTAGAAGGGTGGTTGCGTATGATATTTTGTTGGAGGGTACAACGAAAGTTGTAAACACACAATAACAATAAAGAAATTCAATTCAAATGAACTATAATTCATTAATTTTCTTTTCGGCTTAGTCCCTTTATTAATCCGGGGTCGCCACAGTGGAATGAACCCAAATTAAGTATAATATATGATGTAAATAAAATTTATTTATGTTCAGGATCTCTTCTGGTAATCATGGTAAAAATCTACTACAGCATACATTTTTGCTGTGAAACAAATATAGCTATATACTCACATGCACTTCAGGCTGAACATTAAACCAAATATTAGACTTCTATGGAATTGCACATAGGCTTTCATTAATATCTAGCCATTAAATGCATCGTCTTCTCACTAATGGAGGTTCAGGGTACGCCACATGAACACTGGACTAATCGATAATAAAACTTGTCCACTACTTTTTACCAATTAATCAATAAACCCTAATTCACATTCTTTGACTAGGGTAAAGGTCAAAAGATTGGCACTTCGATGTCATTGTTGTAAACTCTTCATCCATTGAGAATCATTTTGCAATCACACAGTGTTACTCCTTCAAACACAAAACAAATTCTGAAGAAAAGAAGATTTTGGTGAAGATCCAGTTTCAAAAGTACTCTAATATGATGTATAAGAGTATCCCAGCGCTGATGAAGGGCAGAAGTAAATGGAAAGGCCGTATGTAAGAGCTCACGCTGGTGTCTGGGGGAGGGTAGAGCTCAGGCTCGGGTTGCAGAGTAGAGGGCGAAAGGGGAAGCACATCCTCCTATAGTAACAATAGCATCTCCTTCACCTGAACACCCAGAGCACAGCCCAACTTCCTGAGCTGCTTTCTTGCTGGAGTTTAGCAGACAAACATACGCTGGCTGAGAGGAGGACACAACAACCTCATTTCTGATTAAATAAGTGGGAGTATACAATTTAATAATATAATAACACGATGTAATGTAATAGAATGAAATGTAACATAATATAATGTAACGTTATGTAACGTATAACATTTTCTTTGAGTATTTTGCAGTTTTGCATACATAAAATGTATTTTTGAGATGAAGAACTGTGTTTTTGTGTTATAAATGTGTATTTTTAAATTATTATTTTGTTTATTTTGGTATATATTTTAAAGACAACATTTTGTGCCTTTTGCTGCACATTAATAATATAATATAATATAATATAATATAATATAAGGCTGCACGGTGGCACAGTGGGTAGCATGTTCGCCTCACAGCAAGAAGGTCGCTAGTTCGAGCCTTGGCTGGGTCAGTTGGCCTTTCTGTGTGAAGTTTGCATGTTCTCCCCATGTTTGCGTGGGTTTCCTTTGGGTGCTCCGGTTTCCCCCACACACACACAGATATATATATATATATAGATATGTCCAAAGACATGTGGTATAGGTGAATTGGGTAGGCTAAATTGTCCGTAGTGTATGTGTGAGAATGAGAGTGTATGGATGTTTCCTAGTAATGGGTTGCAGCTGGAAGGGCATCTGCTGTGTAAAACATATGCTGGATAAGTTGGCGGTTCATTCTGCTGTGGTGACCCCAGATTAATAAAGAGACTGATCCGAAAAGAAAATGAATGATATGTAATGTAATGTAATGAAATATAATATAATATAACATAATATAATTAGCACAAATGTTTTATGAAAAAAAAATTCATATACAACATATATATTTTTAGCGTAATTATTTTTTATTCTTTTATTTTTTTGCATAATACATTATTAATCATTTGAAATGTTTAATATTTTCCATTATGATTTTTAATATGAAGCTTTTGACATTTTGTCATCATTATTTTGCTTTTAATAATCTATTTCAGATCTTTTATATATATATATATATATATATATATACACTACCTGACAAGTGTCTTGTCGTTGATCTCAGTTGTAAGAGCAACAATTAATAACTTGACTTCTAGTTGATCATTTGGAAAAGTGGCAGGAGGTAAATTTTTCTGATGAATGATCTGTTGAACAGCTTCCCAATCATCACAAACACTGCAGAAGACCTACTGGTACCCGCATGAACACAAGATTCTCTCAGAATTTTGGTGCAGGAAAAATCATGGTTTGGGGTTACGTTCAGTATGGGGCTTGCGAGAGATCTGCAGAGTGGATGGCAACATCAACAACCTGAGGTACCAAGACATTTGTGCTGCCCATTACATTACAAACCACAGGAGAGGGCAAATTCTTCAGCAGGATAGCGCTCCTTCTCATACTTCAGCCTCCACATCAAAGTTCCTGAAAGCAAAGAAGGTCAATGTGCTCCAGGATTGGCCAGCCCAGTCACCAGACATGAACATTATTGAGCATGTATGGGGTAAGATGAAGGAGGACACATTGAAGATTAATCCAAAGAGTCTTGATGAACTCTAGGAGTCCTGCAAGAACTCTTTCTTTGCCATTCCAGATGAGTCATTTTAGAGATGTATGGATGCAGTTCTCCAGGCTCATGGGAGTCATACACAATATTCGTTCTTTTTCCACTGCAGCATGACTTTATATTCTATACTGTACATTTTTTCTGTTAAGTGACAAGACTTTTGTCTAACATCAACAGTATAATACATAATAAATAATTCATAAAATAGGATAAACATCTTATTGTTTGAAGCTAGTGTGAAGCTAGTTTTCTTTTTAAAGCTAGCTCTATAAACCAAAGTGTGCGTATTCTACCCCAGCAGTTTGTATGAGGGGGTCAGGGCTTCAGTGTCCACGCGAGACCCTGATGATGTGCTTTTTCTGTGAGCAAGGCACCGGTGTAGAGTTACACCAGCACCGCTGCCAGGCAGTTTTTTCAGACGTCATGCGATAACAGCGCTAAGTGAACATCCTGGAAACGCTCGTGGTCAGAGAGAGCCACCTTTTCTGAAGTGCTGATTCATCACAGACCCTCACTGGAGGACACATACGGGCCCCAAATACAGTCCAGAGCAAGCTAAAAAGACATCTCTGCCAAGCCCAGAAGGCAGCAGAATTTAGCTGAGATGCTGCTGTAGACGGTCAGTCACTCTGCTGAATTATTGATCAGCTGCTGCTGCCACCCTTTTCCTGTCTCCTCTGATCCAACAGTCCTGAAGAACTACACGTATCCTCTCACATCCGCTACTTCAACTTCACATGGAAATGACAGCAGGCAAATATTTACCATGCAGTTGAGGCGATTTCTTCAAAAATGGAAAATCTGTCATTTACTCCAACACAATGTAATATACACTCACCGGCCACTGTATTAGGTAAATCCGTCCAACTGCTTGTTAATGTAAATTTCTAATCAGCCAATCACATGGCAGAAACTCAATGCATTTAGGCATGAAGACATGGTCAAGACGATCTGCTGCAGTTCAAACTGAGCATCAGAATGGGTAAGAAAGGTGATTTAAGTGACTTTGAACGTGGCATGGTTGTTGGTGCCAGATGGGCTGGTCTGAGTATTTCAGAAACTGCTGATCTAATGGGATTTTCATGCACAACCATCTCTAGGGTTTACAGAGAACTGTCCGAAAAAGAGAAAATATCCAGTTCTGTGGGCGCAAACGCCTTGTTAAAGCCAGAGGTCAGAGGAGAATGGCCAGACCATATCCATACCCATCTTCTGATGGCTACTTCTAGCAGGACAACACGCCATTTCATAAAGCACAAATCATCTCAGACTGGTTTCTTGAACATGACAATGAGTCCCTGTACTCGGATGGCCTCCACTGTCACCAGACCTTAATCCAATAAAGTACTTTTATCAAGGGCCAAGGGGAAAAGGATGGGGTAAAAAAAAAATTATTGGGATTGAGCCTAAACTAACAAAGTTTAATAATAATAAAGTATGAAAGATCTATATTTAAAACAAACACTGCTTATTAAAACATTCTATATAGAAAGAATCCAAGAAAAAATGCATCATGCTTTCTGCGAATATAATAAAGGGATAGGTCACAAACAAAAAATGAAAGAAAAAAAAAAAAAAGGTCATAATTTACTCATCCTCCACCTGCTTCAAACCTGTTTGAGTTTCACTCTTCTGCTGAACACAAACAAAGCTATACTGAAGAATGTTGGAAAGCAGGAACTGTTGACTTCCATACTAGGTTTACTATGGATGTCCACAGTTCCTGCTTTGACATTCTTCAGATTCACAATATATTGATTTTGTGTGTTCAACAGAATAAAGACATTTATAAAAGTTTTACCACTTAAGAGTGAGTAAATGAGGAAATTTTCCTTTTAATGGTGAACATTTCACAAACACTTAAACCAGTGTTTCTCAACCACGTTCCTAGAGGACCACCACCACTGCATGTTTTGGATGTCTCCTTTGTCTGTCACACCCATTACAGGTGTATTGTTAAGGAGACATGGAAATGTGCAGAGCTGGTGGTCCTCCAGGAATGTGGTTGAGAAACATTGACTTAAATAATACTTGTTTGTATTTATTGAACTTTATTGAAAATGTAATATACATATAAACATCACCTTTTTGAAAAGAACAGTATATACACTCACCAGCCACTTTAATAGGTACACCTGTCCAACTGCTTGTAAATGCAAATTTCTAATTAGCCAATTGGCAGCAACTCAATGCATTTAGGCATGTAGACATGGTCAAGACGATCTGCTGCAGTTCAAACATTAGTATTGAGTCATGAGTTATTCAAGAAACTGCTGATCTACTAGGATTTTCACACACAACCATCTCTAGGGTTTACAGTGAATGGTCCGAAAAAGAGACAATATCCAGTAAGCGGCTGTTCTGTGTGCACAAATGCCTTGATGATGCCAGAGGTAAGAGTAGAATGGCCAGACTGGTTTAAGCTGATAGAAAGACAACAGTAACTCAAATAACCACTTGTTAAAACTGAGGTATGCAGAAGAGCATCTCTGAACACAACACATCCAACCCTGAGGCGGATGGGCTACAGCAGCAGAAGACCACACCGGGTGCCTCTCCTGTCAGCTAAGAACAGGAAACTAAGGGTACAATTCACACAGGCTCACCAAAATTGGACAATAGAAGATTGGAATAACGTTGCCTGGTCTGATGAGTCTCGAATTCTGCTGCGACATTCGGATGGTAGGGTCAGAATTAGGCCTTAAAGGGTCACGAAATACCAAAACACATTTTTTAAGCTGTTGACAGTCTATAAACACTATTAGGACACCTATATTGGTTGAAAATTGGTTGTTTTTGCGTTTTTTTGAGCAAATTCGTTCTTCCGGTTTGAAACGAATTTTTAAAGCTGCGTCACGGCCATGAGATACTTGCGTGTAAATCCAGTGTGGAGAGTGGCTGTCTGTACCTGTGAGAACATTGTGACGTCTCTGAGTGTGCGGCATTAATTTATGAGAAAGACTTTGTTCAAACCAATCAGTGCGCTCTATTGTGTATGACGTGCAACTTCATTAATATGCATGATAGCTGCAGAGACTGTTTTAACTGTTACAGTGTTCAGACGACAGAGAGACGCCACGTTGTGTTGCCAAAACAAGTGAACGAACAAGAATTTGGAGACATGGGTCGTCAGTGTTGCATTTATTATTGTGCTGCAACGAAGGTTTTGTTTTCATTTTCCCTTTATGAGAGCGCCGCTGGACTCATGTGGATTACAGTGCACGTGACAGAATGCGTTTGTAAGGAACATTTTTTACACGAGAGCTTTTCGCATCTGGAAATGATTAAATCTGGATTTGCCGCTCGTCTCCTTTTAAAAAAGACACAGTTCCAGAGTTATTGTCATGTCTCTACAAATTTGGTAAGTGTGTGATCAGTGCCCTTTGTTTGTTCATTCAGATGGCAAAGTTAGTTCGTATCGTCAGCAGTGCTCTTTCAGTTTTTAAAGACATACCTCAGTCAAAAAGATTTAGTTACTAAGTTTACAGTATGTTAATATCACTGCAATATTATAGTACAATATTATAGACTGAAAGATCTGCTGTAAATGCTGCTCTCTGAATGTAAACACAGCAATCAAATATTGACCGTCTTGTAGAATTTTCGCACGACTTTCTGACGTTACCTACCGAGTGCATCTTACCGAGAAATGCAGAGGATTTTTTTCTCCCATTCGCCGTGCGATATCAAACATTACATTAAAACTCAACTCTTCCAGCAGTTTCTTGCTTTCAATATCTCGTTTGTCACGGGCGACATGCAGGAAATGTTCCTGAATAAAAAGTGAAAGTGCCAAATTGCAGTTAAAGTCGACAAATTAATAATTTGGGAAGTAATTTGATTACTGATGTCCATGTAAACACAGTCACTGCCTTTCTCCCCTGCTTCTGCGTGCCCAAACGGAAACTCCCATATTTGCAAATCCTTCCCTCTTTCCCTCCACCAACACTCCCACCTAAACAGAGCTGGACACACCCACTTTCCTGACTTTTTCCAAACTAGAGGTGTGAAAACACCCTGCTGAGACAGGGGGGTTTCATGGCCCTTTGACAACATGAAAGCATATATCCATACTGTCTTCTATCAATGATTCAGGCTGGTGGTGGTGGTGGTGGTGGTGCAATATGCGGGGGATATTTTCTTGGCACACTTTGAGCCCATAAATACCAATTGAGCATTGGGTCAACGCCACAGCCTACCTGAGTATTGTTGCTGACCATGTCCATCCCTTTATGACCACAGTGTACCCATCTTCTGATGGCTACTTCCAGCAGGATAACACACAATATCATAAAGCGTGAATCATCTCAGACTGGTTTCTTGAACATGACAATGAGTTCACTGTACTCAAATGGCCTCCACAGTCACCAGATCTCAATCCAATAGAGCACCTTTGGGATGTGGTGGAACGGGAGATTCACATCATGGATGTGCAGCTGACAAATCTGCAGCAACTGTGTTATGCTTAATGTCAATAAGGACCAAAATCTCTGGGAAAGATTTCCAGAACCTTGTTGAATCTATGCCACGAAGGATTAAGACAGTTCTGAAGGCAAGTGGTGTACCTAATAAAGTGGCCGGTGAGTGTATATTGCATAACTGCAGGTTAACTATGTTTATATACTGTCCACCCTATACACTAGGCGATAACCGGTTTCAAGGTTTACCTCGGTTTGGAAAAGTCAAGGTTTTAAAATCGCAGAAATTCTCTGTTATACCGTTCCTACGGTATATGTAAGGGTTTTTTAATGTATTTTTTTAACTAATGAAGAAAGCAGATTTAACCGGACATGTTAACTGTTCCAAAACATTATAAATGTTTCCTAAAATAAATTCTATTGTGTTCAATGGGGGAAAAGTTTTTTGTTTTACTCAGACATTTAAAAATAACTTATTTTAGAGCAGTAACCACAATACCGTAAAACTGTGGTATTTTTATCCAAGGTTATCATACCGTCAGAAACATATACTGGCCCATGCCTACTATACGCAACACCTTAACTTCTGATTTTGACTGATTTTGCACCATATTTTAAGCTGTTTAGGAATAATTATTATTGTGAAAAGCGCTATACAAATGAACTTGAATTGAACTGAACTTTCACTTTAAGCAACAAAAACGGTTCAACTAAGAAAGTAGTATTTGAGTAATATTCCCCAAAAAACACATTTTAAAAAGCTTTGTAAAAACGAAAAGCACATAAGCGTGTGAGCTTGACACCTGTAAAATGACTGAAGCGCACAACTATGCAGCACCACACACTGAATTCCCCCAAGATGATCATAAAACGTCTATCTAGCCAGCAATCTACTCAATGCAAACACAAGAAAAACTGGCTGGCAATACATGACAAGGCCCAGTTTTGCTGAGGCAGCTGCTTCTGGGAATAGGTCTATATCTTATGCTAATAAACTCAGTGTTGAGCTACAGATTGAGGAAACGACTGTTTGTGAGTACTGTATGAATAAGTGAAAAGAAAATAGATCTAAGGCCGACTTGCCTTGACATCATCTACACATTGAACAGAGCATTTGCATTGTGTCACCGGGGCAACAGTGTCACTGAGCTGCTGTGACGCCTGAGCCGCCACTTCCTGAATCAAAGTGCAGTGTGAAGTAATCAAAGCACGCAACCACTGCATGAGCAGACTATGGAGTCAGAACAGTCTCTAAAGAAATTCACGCAAAAGACACGATGTACACATGCGTAGCCTAATTCACGTGCATAAAACTAAATTCACGTGCGTAAAATAGTTATTTATATTCACAAAAACAATTCACGTGCTCAAATAAAAATACATATTCATGAAATATGTTTCACAAATGCAAAACCCCCATTTGCAAGTGTATAAGAGTGTACAAAAACTTTTGAATGTTTAAAACTTGTGAGTTCATCCTGAATGAGAATGTGCAAATCCTCTTTCACGTACGACTCCCCCTGGATACGTGTGTGTGTATTTTTGAGACTGTCCTGGCAGAAGCAAGCAACTCGTAACCTTTCAGCCAATCAGATGAGACCTGTATTCAATATCACCGACTCTGCGCTCCTTTTGCGCAGACGGTTTCTCTCCAGCATGGCGAACGGAGAAAGAGATGCACAGGCTTCAACCCAGAACTATTAAATCCCCTGACTATCATTGACTAAAAACTTAATTTACATTATATCTAATGAAAGTAAACTGGCTGTTGTTGTGCCGTAGTACGGAGACCCGGAAGGGATGTGATGGTGGAACAAAAAACTGAGTGGGAGAAAAAAAAAAGGGTGGAAGAAAAAAAAAACAATGATAGGAAAATATATATTTTATGTTTTTGCGTTCCCTCGCAAAGATCGCGTTCCCTCGCAAAACTGTTTTTCCACAAACACTTCCCTTAAGTGAATTCATAGATGTCAACCCTCCCGTTTTTGCCTGGATTATCCCGTATTTTACTACTCTATCCTGCTATCATATCATTCAGTATCAGCGAATGCATGTATGAGCGAGCCAACGACTGGTATAAGCGCTGACTGACTGAAGCGCTCCGTATGATAAACTGATCCCAGATCAGCTTCACACCAAAGTGACACCTCTGTTATCAAACAAGTGAAGAGCAGCAAATTAATCTCTCGTTTTTTATTTGATTACAGTGGTGTCACTGTATAATGCACAGATCTATAATGAAAGTATTGCATTACTTTCGTAACTGTTTGTGCATTAGTTTGTCATTAGGTGTGTTAAAATAAAACACGCAGGACAGACATGTTTACAAATTATTAAGAGTATTTTGTCTTGTTTAAACATACACCTGAATATCCCAAAATGCCCTGCACTTTATCACACGGAGCGCTTCTGTCAGTCAGCGCTTATACCAGTCATTGGCTCATACATGCATTCGCCTGATTCAGAGGTTGCATATGAAGGGTGATGATCGACCTATTATATACAGTCATTGTGATCGACGCACAGCTTTAATGGAAAGAAAGTGAATGAAGACATTTTTATATTCATTTCAGCGTGTTTTCAAGATTAAAAATACATGAGAAATATGGAAAAATACTGAATGATATGATGATAGCAGGATAGAATTGTAAAATACGGGATAATCCAGGCAAAAACGGGAGGGTTGACATGTATGAAGTGAACAGGAAGGGTTTGTGGAAAAACATCTTTGCGTTCCCTCGCAAAACAACGCAAGAACTTAAAAAGATATATATTTTCCTATCACTGTTTTTTTTTTCTCCAACCCATTTTTTTTTCTCCCACTCAGTTTTTTTTTCCACCATCACGTATAAATATAAATAAATAAATATAAATATATGACCGTATAGTAAAAAAACACTGTATTTTCCATGATTTTGGCGTGCTATTATTAAAATATGAAACAGTATATGATAAAGCGAGCACAGTGGTACATTAGGACATGTAGAACAATAATCTTGTGGAGTTGGCAGAAAACAATTTGATTTTATTTTTTTATGAGTTTTCTAATATGACTCTTCAGTAAAAACACTGTGTTTTTCATGATTTTAGCGTGCTATTCAAATATGAAACAGTAATATGATATGAAAAGTGAGCACAGTGGTAACAATTGTACAACAACATTTTTTTTAAATATTTAGCAACATTCCACAGGAAAATATTTACCGAAAAACACAAATAAACCAATAAAACAATCATAATAGTACAGTAAACACCTAAATAGTAGGTTGTAAATATGAAAACGAATGTGAATAGTTATGACAGCCGGGTAATGACTTTTAAATGCTATTAATTTTGTTGTTAAAGTCGTAAATAAAACACAATTACAGCAAAACAAAGAAAAAATAGCATAGCCTACATGCAAAGTCATGATTTTTATATATCCAAACATGAATAAAAGTGAAGCTGCAGCGCATTAAACACGCGTCTTTAATCTACCGCGCAACACTGAGTAGACGCGCACTGCAATTTGAAGCACAGATAGCGTGACCCTCTCTCTCGGAACCGCAGATGGCGTGACTGCAGTTAAAAACACCTTCTAACTGAATTTATTAAAACTGACGTGATTCTCCTCAGCTCTTCTCTTCGGTGATGCGACTGTATTGGAGGGAAGGTTATCAGAGCAGTGATCAGCCCGATTTAAAATCATGAACAGCATCAAACATGTTTGAAATGATCCGAGAGGCTCCGATTTGTGTTGAAAAAGATCCCGAAAAGTATTAATATTATATTTACAGCCAGTTTACTTTCATTAGATATAATGTAAATTAAGTTTTTAGTCAATGATAGTCAGGGGATTTAATAGTTCTGGGTTGAAGCCTGTGCATCTCTTTCTCCGTTCGCCATGCTGGAGAGAAACCGTCTGCGCAAAAGGAGCGCAGAGTCGGTGATATTGAATACAGGTCTCATCTGATTGGCTGAAAGGTTACGAGTTGCTTGCTTCTGCCAGGACAGTCTCAAAAATACACACACACGTATCCAGGGGGAGTCGTACGTGAAAGAGGATTTGCACATTCTCATTCAGGATGAACTCACAAGTTTTAAACATTCAAAAGTTTTTGTACACTCTTATACACTTGCAAATGGGGTTTTGCATTTGTGAAACATATTTCATGAATATGTATTTTTATTTTGAGCACGTGAATTGTTTTTGTGAATATAAATAAATATTTTACGCACGTGAATTTAGTTTTATGCATGTGTACATCGTGTCTTTTGCGTGAATTTCTTTTGAGATTTCTCTGACTCCATACAGACAAATGTTTCACCGGCAATTTACCACTAGACTTGCCTCAATATGGAATCTTGATTAAAAAAAAAAGCTTAAAAAAATAAATAAAAAAAAAGACCACTGCCAAATAAAACATTCAAAACCAATTCTCTAAACTAAAACAAAAACAGAAAACAAAATATATATATAACATGACATACTATAATATACTATAACTTCCTATGGCATAATATAATATATTACAACCTAATATAATATATTACAATATAATATAATATAATATAATATAATATAATATAATATAATATAATATAATATAATATAATATAATATAATATAATATAATATAATATGGCATAATATAATATATTACAACATGATTTAATATATTACAATATAATATAATAGAATAGAATAGAATATAATGGAATATCCTATGGCATAATATAATATATTACAATATAATATAATATAATATAATATCCTATGGCATAATATAATATATTACAACATGATATAATATATTACAATATAATAGAATATAATAGAATAGAATATCCTATGGCATAATATAATATATTACAATATATTACAATATAATATAATATAATATAATATAATATAATATAATATAATATAATATAATATAATATAACATATGAGCAATATCACACGAGTAGCAGTATGATATGGCTGTATATCAGCACTGGTGGGAGGCGTGCGATAGAGCCTTAGTGTCCCAACAGTGATATTATACAGCCATATCACACTGCTACTTGTGTGATAACACATAATCGTGTGTATAAAATCAAACATGAGAGTCTAAAAATCCTTTAGTATGAGGAACTACTTTCTTCCGCCATTCCTTTACATCTGCAGCTGACGTCAGAACAGCAGAAGCCATTGCTTAAAAACACAAGTCACTTTAGAGCTAGTATTTAAATGAATCTCGTGCGTAATGTCTGAAGTGATGACAAAACAGGTTATTTTACTCAAATTTTAAGATTATAAGGCTGAACGGCATGAAATGCCATCAGTCTAGAGACATTTCCCACCATTTCAAAATAATTAACGCTGAAAAAGCCAAAGCAAAGCAAACACTAGCAGATTACTGTAGGCGGTAGGGAAAACGCTAAACACATGCAGGGATTTCTTCTTTCTTTTTACTGAACTAGTCTGCAGTAACGAAAACAGGAGACTCATTACTGTAGAAACAAACAGATGGCCAACCAAAAAGTAAATCAGTGTTATACAAAGAGTGGCCAATACAAAGTACATACATTCCTGATATGTAGAGTCCCATCTCACACTTAATACACTGCAATTACTATGGTATAAATACAGCACTACAACATACAAAAGAGAGAGATCGACTTAGAATGTCACTCACCAATTTTATAATGAATTGATTAGCTGTAGTTAGAAATTACGCCAATATTTTCTCCTCTAAGGGCTTTTATGCAGTCTCTGTCGCCGTCTTGTGGATGGACAGTGTCAAGCCAAAGCTCAGCTCAATGACAGGCTGATGGATGCCGATACGCTGCATCTCAGAAATGATAAATATTTAAAATAAACACTATCCTTATAAATAATGTGCATAGTTGCAATCTAAACGACTACATTCTCATGCAAAAAGCCTTATGTTGTCCAGCAGCTGCAATATTTGCCAAACTGTAGTGAGTTTATTGATCTGCGGTCACTGTGTGGACAGAGTAATACAGAAGGGTGGGGAGGCTGTATGAGTGCTGTTATTGCAGAATATCACACTGCTATCAGACAATCAGATTTGAGAACCAGATAGAACTGTTGTATAAATAAAGTACATATCTCTATCTATCTATCTATCTATCTATCTATCTATCTATCTATCTATCTATCTATCTATCTATCTATCTATCTATCTATCTATCTATCTATCTATCTATCTATCTATCTATCTATCTATCTATCTATCTATCTATCTATCTATGACAATATACTATTGTTAAAAGTTAAGTTCCATAAACGTTAACCTATTTAGCTTAATTTAGAAATTTCTTGTTTAAAAATATGGTAAAAACAGTAACATTGCAATCTATTACAATTCAAAACTTCTGTTATATTTGTATATTATTATTTTTATTGGTTTTATATGGGGCCTGGCTGAAAAACGATTTCATATCGAATCATGATAAAATTTGTCAATAACGATGATAAGCTATGGACATTTTTACTCAATAATGATCAATGCAAAGATCCAAATCAAGCAGCAGACACATGCAACAACAGCAATCTGTAACTGTGTTGATACTAGAAATATGCTACGTCACCCAGTATTGTTCAGTAAGCTCGATTCACTTTCCCACCAGTAGTATTTGCTGTTAAACTTGTATATTTTAATACTGAGTATTTTTACCATTTTATTATTATTATTATTATTATTATTATTATTACCATAATACTGTAATTGTTTATTTTTAGAAAATCTTTTTCTTTTAGGTATATTTTTGTTTCTGTACTGTATATATGCTGTCAATTACAGTTATTTAGAATATCATATTTTATATTTTGTATCGTAAGTATTATCAAAGAAAAATCACAAAGTAATGTGTTTTTGTTAATAAACCATATTTAAAAATGTTATTTAATGAACGGTCTAATTTTTGTGGCTTCAGTCGTTGTTGGGATGTTATTTTAAAGCTGGAAGCATTAACAGCTTATATCAAAATACATATAGGGATATCGTTCAATATGCAAAATAATTATTGAGATCGCATTTCTGCCATATCACCCAGCCATAGTTTTAGAACAAAGCTTAATTTTCAGAAACCAAGGATGCACTAATATGGAAAGTTTGGCAGACTCTTTACATTTTAAAGCAGATAACTGATATAAGAGGACAACCTATACTAAACTTGATATAAATGCATGACCCCGATTAAATAAACTAAAAGAACTACAGTGAAAAGCTTATTCTATTTATTATTACTCAGCTGCAGAAACAATGGAAACTCCCAAGGAAACACCTACATCTTTCATTCCCCAAAATCACTTACAAATTGCTCTTTTTAAGTCCTATTTTCCCCCCAAACAATGGAAAAACAAGAAAAACAAATGGAAAAGATCTTGTCCTCAATCTAGCACAAACTCTAAAGCGCAAATTTGCTGTAAGCATCATGTAAGATATCAGCATATTTTGGCCACTCCAACTCCAATATGGCCACCAATTCACTGATATACAGTAGAAGTCAAAATGAATAGCCCTTGTTGAAATATTTCCCAAATGATGTTTAACAGAACAAGGAATTTTACAAAGCATTTCCTATAATATTTTTTCTTCTGGAGAAAGTGTTAACTGTTTTATTTGGGCTACAATAAAAGCAGTTTTTAATCATTTAAAACCATTTTAAGGTCAATATCATTAGTATCATTAGCCCCCTTAAGCAATATTTATATTTTTAATGTCTACAGAACAAACCATCGTTATACAATGACTTGCCGTATTACCCTAATAAACCTAGTTAAGCCTTTAAATTTCACTTTAAGCTGAATACTAGTATCCTGAAAACTATCTAGTCATATATTATGTACTCTCATCATGGCAAAGACAAAAGGAATCAGATTATAAATAAGTTATTAAAACTTATGTTTAGAAATGTGTTGAGCTAAAAAAAAAAAAAAAAAAAAAAATCTCTCCGTTAAACAGAAATTGGGGAAAAAATATACAGTGGGGCTAATAATTCAGGATGGCTAATAATTCAGACTTCAACTGTATATCTAATATCACATTTGTGTTTCACACCTACTTAAAAACCTGTTGTAATATCGAAACAAATTACAAATTCGCTTTAACAGACATGAAAATAAAAAGCAAAATGACAATGGGTTTGATTTTGTGAAAGGCGGCTTTTCACTGAGACAAATACACAAGTAAAGACAGCTGAAGAATTGCATTGTCAGAGGAACTAAATATATTATCCATGATCTGATCATCCCTGACAAATCTCTGGTCGGCTGAATTTCTTAACATGCATGTAGATTTCCATTCAGTTTTAAATAAACCCTTTAGCTCAGTAGTAAAATAAACCGTTCTGGAAGATCAAAACAGAAGCTGTGACTCAACATGTCAGAATCTCCAGAGGGGGAAAAAAAAATTCTCAATCCAATACAAAGGAAAAAAACATCCTCAGAAGACCTACTGGCTTCAAAGCACAAAAAATAAAGGTAAAATCCCCATCACAAAGCCTGAGCGTAATATAAACAAAGCACAATGCACCTGGGTATGAAGATGAAGGCTAAAGGTAGAGGAGATGCAAGGAGCGAACACGCTGACTGAATGGAAAAAATGTCATGTAAACGAGTGTTCATTCAGGTAAACAAAGGTGATAAAGACAGGGATATTATAATCTTACCTGCACTGCCTAATGTTTTGTAGAACCGGTACTCCAAATGTAGCTGTGGGGCCCTCGATTTCACAGGTTCCTTTAGAAGGATCAATAAAGATTTTAATAAAACTTGTTCACAAACATACAGCCACAGAAATGACTTTTACACACCTGAGAGACATATTCAAGCATTTCTTTAAACATCTGACTCAAGGCCTATGAAAATGTTGATTTGGTTATGACACCTAAATATTAAAGGGGACCTATTATGCAAAAATCCCTTTTATAAAGAGTTTAAACCCAGTTGTGTGGCAACAGAGCATGAATATAGCCAGCCTCTAATCGTAAAACATGAATTATTTCAATTTTTATAATCACACCTCATAAAAATATTCTGTAAAAACACTTGTGCTGTGTTCACACCAGACACGGCATGCGTGAATAGTTACTCGCTTCATACACGCGTCAAATTTACTTCACAATAGACATGGATTTGTGTCATGTGAGGGGCTTCTGACTGCCCGGTAACTCTAACTTCATTGCTAAACGGCTAACATGTATATTATTGAGAGAGTAACTGAGCTTTATGTGCTTTAGAAAGGCTGAAAAACAACGTAGATTCATTCGTCGCCGTGTCTGAGTGCACTAGATCCTTTTAGAGGTGCACCCAGCTTTGTGGGTTCATCAACTCCTCCAGAAACTATACCTGGATGATGGGAGCTTTTAGCAGTGCTTCTGACTGAGCCGAGCCCAGTTTTGATGAGCTGTTGTCCGGTGTCGGCAAGAGGATTTCCACTCGGGTTGTCACGATACTGGAATTCGATACCAATCGGTACTAATATTTAAAAACGTCCATTTCCATCTAACATTTGAGCGCTGTTGAGCACACCCTTGACATTCTTAAACAGTGCTGATTTGCCATTGTGTTCACGTGCTCAACAGAAATGACTTTGATTGGCCGTGAAGGTCATCCGATCATCAAACTCACTGCTGTTTACTGTGTGTAACCACAGATACAGGGACACTGGAGCATTTTAAAGTGATGCCGATCAGCTGGTTTGTCTATAAGCTGACATACGAGCGATCCGCTGATGAATCGCGGCTTTAAAACGCTCCAGTGTCCCTGTAAACTGTGATTTAGTAAATAATGGTGAGTTTGGTGAACCAATGACCTTCACGGCCAGTCACAGTAATTTCTGTTGAGCATGTGAACACAATGGCAAATCAGTGCTGTTTAAGTACGTGCTCAAGAACACTGAAAAATTCGCAAGAAATGGACGTTTTTAAAATTTCAGCACTGATTAGTATAGAATTCCAGTATCATGACAACTCTACTCGGGACACCAACAACAAGCGCTACATCAATCACTCCCCTACAAGATCAAGCGAATGATTGGTCAACGCAGCGCAAATGTCCGCTGATGTTCAGATTTTCCGACTCAATTGATTTGCGCGATACATGCGTCAAACACCCAAAACGCTCAACTCGTGCCACTTCATTTGAGCGAATCGCGCCACAGGATGTCTATTCGCGTCTTTGCATTGACTTAACGTAAATCACTCATGCGTCTGGTGTGAATGAAGCATACGATTTACATTCTCCCTTTGTAAATGTCATCAGAGAGGGAAAACACCACCCATTAGTGACAATCTCTCTTTTATTAGCATAAATAGCCTTGAGTGAAAAGCAGTTGTCTGCCATTAGAGTTCTGAATCTGCCAATACAGTGCATCCGGAAAGTATTCATAGAGCTTCACTTTTTCCACAATTTTTATGTAACAGCCTTATTCCAAAATGAATTACATTCATTTATTTCCTCAAAATTCTACACATAATACCCCATAATGACAATGTGAAAAAAGATTTCTTGAAATTGTTGCAAATTTATTAAAAATAAAAAACCTGAAAAATCACATGTGCATAAGTATTCACAGCCTTTGCCGTGAAGCTCTAAATTGAGCTCAGGTACATTCTGTTTCCACTGATCATTCTTGAGATGTTTCAGCAGCTTCATTGGAGTTCACCTGTGGTAAATTCAGTTGATTGGACATTATTTGAAAAGGCAGACACCTGTCTGTATAAGATCCCAGGGTTGACAGTGCATGTCAAAGCACAAACCAAGCATGAAGACAAAGAAATTGTCTGTAGACCTCTGAGACAGGATCGTCTCGAGGCACAAGGCTTGGGAAGGTTACAGAAAAAAATTCTGCTGCTCTGAAAGTTCCAATGAGCACAGTGGCCTCCATCATCCATAAGTGGAAGATGTTTGTAACCACCAGGACTCTTCCTAGAGCTGGCCGGCCATCTATGCTGAGTGATCGGGGGAGAAGGGTCTTGGTCAGGGAGGTGATCAATAACCCGATGGTCACTCTGTCTGAGCTCCAGCATTCTTCTGTGGAGAGAGAGGAACCTTACAGAAGGACAACCATCTGTGCAGCAATCCACCAATCAGGGCTGTGTGGTAGAGTGGCCAGACAGAAGCCACTCCCTGCCTGGAATTTGCCAAAAGGCATCTAAAGGACTCTCAGACCATAAGAAACAAAATTCTCTGGTGGTCTTTGGAGTAAATGCCAGGCATTACGTTTGGAGAAAACCAGGCACCGCTCATCACCAGGCTTATATCATTCCAACAGTAAAGCATGGTGGTGGCAGCATCATGCTGTGGGGATGTTTTTCAGCAGCAGGAACTGGAAGACTAGTCAGGATAGAGTTAAAGATGAATGCAGCAATGTACAGAGACATCCTGAATGAAAACCTACTTCAGAGTGCTCTTGACCACAGACCGAGGTGACGGTTCATCTTCCAACAGGACAATGACCAAAGCACACCGCCAAAATATCAATGGAGTGGCTTCATAACAACTCGACAACTTGAGTGGCCCAACCAGAGCCCAGACCTAAATCCTATTAAAACATCTCTGAAGAGACCTCAAAATGGCTGTACACCGTTGCTTCCCACCCAACCTGATAGACCTAGAGAGGTACTGCAAAGAGGAATGGGCAAAAATTCCCAGAGACAGGTGTGCCAAGCTTGTGGCATCATATTTAAAAAGACTTGAGGCTGTAATTGCTGCCAAAGGTGCATCAACAAAGTATTAAGCAAAGGCTGTGAATATCTATGTACATGTGATTTTTTTCAGGGTTTTTATTTTTAATAAATTTGCAACAACTTAAAAAAAAATCTTTTTTCACATTGTCATAATGGGGTATTGCGTGTAGAATTTTGAGGAAATAAATTAATTTAATCCATTTTAGAATAATGCTGTAACATAAAAAATGTGGAAAAAGTGAAGCCCTATGAATACTTTCCAGATGCGCTGTATACTGACACATAGGTGTTTACAGCTCCACCCCCTTTTCAAAAGAGGGCTGGGGGCACAATCTGATTGGATTTGAAGCGACAGTCACTAAAACAGCACAATTTGGATCAAAGACTAAAAGGGGCAGTTTCAAAGAGTTCACGTATACACTCTAGGGACATCACAGACTTATTTTACATCTTGTAAAAAGGGGCATAATAGGCCCCATTTGAATGAATATCAGACACTGCTGAATAGGTAGAAAACAAAAACATATGATGTACTTACCAACTTTATTGCAACGTACTCATTGGTATAGAGATTTTTACCTACAAGAGTAAAAGAGAAACAGGGTTTTAATATAGATGTACAAATATTGAACAAGATGTTTATACTACTCCTGATAGAAAAAAGTAACTTTCTTTGACACTGGATCCCTTTTTCAAAAAACCAAAAAAATTTTATTTATTCAGAAAAGAAGCACGCTTCATTCAGAATGGCCAACAACATCGATTTATTGAACAATTAAACATCATTGTTGGATTTAGTTGGAACTATTTTAGTTGGAAAAAAAAAAAAAAAAAGTAAAATTAGACAAATGAATGGAACAATGTTTAGAACTTTATCAGATGTGGCGCGATGCAGTTGTGCTTCTTGTCTGGTGTGAGAAACCCTTTGAGTCCTTTTAGCGAGCAAATACATCTGTACCAGTTCAGCTACTCGACCCTCCATTATTCATGTTGCTAACTTATTGCTGCACTGTATTTTTTTTCTTGTGCCTCAACTGCGTGGATAGCAAGCACATCAATGAAGGTGGAGTTTTAGAACACTCCCACCATTGTGTAATCGTCACAAAACAATGGTAGTTCATTTTGGTGAGCCATTTTAAACTGTCGAAAACTCAAAAGTATCTTAGTTTTGACTGAATTTTGTTCGTAATGACGTCATTTCAGTTCTTTAATCTACTTTGAATTTGTTTGAAGTATACTGGCCTTAATTCTAATATGGCAGAAAGTCAAATTTTTGCAGTAATCTGGATGAAGGGATAGTTAAAACAGCTCATCATTTATTCTCCCTCGTGAGGTTTTAAACCTTTATTTTCTTTCTTCTGTTGAACATTATCTAAGAATGCTGGGCCTCATCCACCTCTATAGTATCAACATCATTACTTTGGAAGTCAATGGCTGCTTCTCAATATGAGTTCTTGTCTGTACTTGTTCTTGTGTCGCCGAAGGTAGGACAGTCGCCGAAGTACCGTTCCAATTCAAAGTTCACATCTTGCCAAGTACAGATAAAATTCCCGTATGTGCACTTGCTCCGCCCCTTTTGCCAAGGATGCAGAGAGGCGACTTGTGCAAACTTGAAACACAGGTATCCAAGAAATATAATTGTCTTTAATTATGTTACTGTGTTGTACGCTGTTTGTCTGTTTACCAAATTGCCTAACGTTATCTTTATTTCTTATTGTTTACTTCTTGTATTTTATATTTGTATAATGTCCATTGTAGTTTATAAAATCTGACAATCAAAGACACGAGTCTGTGTATAATTAACCATATATGTGGCATGAAATGGGTTTTTACGTTTATATTTTCTTAAATCAAAAATATGTATTCTTAATATTAATATAATAATAATTATAAGGTCAGGGGTCTTAACATGGTGCCCACCAGGTAGCCTGCGAGGATCACATGAGTTGCTCGCGGGCCCGCTCTAAAAAATAGCTCACCATAGCGCTACTTACCAGTAAGCTGCATCTAATATTTTTTTGTAGCTATTCTTTTTAAAATCACACTTGCAACGCTTGCACACAAGCTACCATGCCAACTACCCACCGGACAGCGCACTAGAAGTGGAAAAAGTCTGTGAATTAAAGGAAGGTTTGTGAAAACAGCAGTCTTTTTTGACTTTCAAAAAACTGCAACCGAAGCCTACACTTGGTGTAGAGCTACCCTTTTTTGATTAGAAAAACAAGGCATTTTCAGACAGGAAAGCAAAACTGTGCTTAAAAACTAACGAACATAATCTCCACTCTCTTCAATGTCCAACTCAAGGTAACTACAATGGTTAGAAGAGTGTCGGCTAGAGAAGTGATAATTTTAAAATGTAAATACTTGCAGAGATTTATAGAGATAAACTGTTGCATATTGATATTTATCTGTTTCCTACCTACAAATCATTGTTGACAACTATTGTGAGAAATTATTAACATGATCAGTGTCTTCACACAGACGAATATTACTAATTATTAACAATAACATATAATTAAAAGTAAATTGAGCATATTTGTTATTTGAGAAGTGTGTATCAAACTGGTAGCCCTTTACATTAATTAGTACCCAAGTAGCAGCTCTTAGTTTCAAAAAGGTTGATGACCCCTGATATAATTAAATTATTTTAGTGGTAATGTACAGTGAAGCCAATGAATCCATGGTGAGGTAAGTGATGTTATAAAGTACGCTGCCGTTCCATTTGAAGAAGTACCCGTTCTTCCAAGTCTGAAATTGGCAAGTCTGAACATCCAAGAACGCAAGTCTGAACTTTGCATGCTTGGAGAAACAGCCAATGGGTCCTGCAGCCAGCATTTTTCAAAATATCTTCTGGTTAACAGAAGAAAGAAACTTAAATGTGCTTTTAAACGACTCAAGACTGAGTAAATGGCAGTTTTTTGGGGGAGTGAACTATTCCTATAAATGCCTTTAGAGGAAAGAAAAAAATCTATTTGATTACATCTGCCTATGTTGTAGTCTATTTAATACTTGACAGATTTTCAGCAAATTTGTAACCCATGAATGATAATAGAAAACAATGTTGTCATTTTAAGATCTTTTTAATGCCAACGACTGCATGATGATTATATTTCACTCGTAGAGGAAACAAAGTGTTGACATCAATACAACTCTGAGCTTCTCTTTACAAGGTTCTTCAATCAACAATACACATGTTGCCCTGGTAATGTTGAAGCTGTTTCACTTCATAGAGAACAATGGTGTTGATTCAATGCAACAAACAATACAGACAGCATTAACGGGAAATCACCTTCCACTTTAAAATGATGCTACAATAAACATATCGCTTCTGAAAAATGACAGCAAGTTGTTTTTGCACCCTGTGTGTGTGTGAATTTTACCATGTGAGATTTCCTTTCCTTTTTATTTGCGCATTAGACTTTTGTTTGAGCATCAATTCAACTCCAACAGTTAAACTCTAGGGTCATGATTCTAGGGAACAAATCTGTTTGCTCAACTAACAAATTGAGGAGGAGGAAACATTTTTAAAAATATTAATTTTGCAATTTAATTCATTAATGCTAGTTAGGGTTGGGTCCTGAAAACCAAATACCTACACTCACGTGCCACTTCATTAGGAACACCTTACTTGTACCGGGTTGAACCCACTTTTGCCTTCAGAACTGCCTTAATCCCTTGTGGCATAGATTAAACAAGGTGCTGGAAATATTCCTCAGAGGTTTTGGTCCATATTGACATGATAGCATCACGCAGTTGCTGCAGATTTGTCGGCTGAACATCCATGATGTGAATCTCCCGTTCCACCACAACCTAAAGGTGCTCTATTGGATTGATTATCTGGTGACTGTGGAGGCCATTGGAGTACAGTGAACTCATTGTCATGTTCAAGAAACCAGTCTGAGATGATTCACACTTTATGACATGGCGCATTATCCTGCTGCAAGTAGCCATCAGAAGATGGGTACACTATGGTCATAAAGGAATGAACATGGTTAGCAACAATACTCAGGTAGGCTGTGATGTACTTGACATGATATTCAATTGGTATTAAATGGACCCAAAGTGTGCCAAGGAAATATCCCCCACACCATTACACCACCACCAGCCTGAACCGTTGATCCAATGCAGGATGGATCCATGCTTTCATCCAAATGTCACAGCAGAAATCGAGACTCATCAGACCAGGCAATGAGTTTCCAATCTTTTATTGTCCAATTTTGGTGAGCCTGTGCGAATTGTATCCTCAGTTTCCTGTTCTTAGCTGACAGGAGTGACACCCGGTGTGGTCTTCTGCTGCTGTAGCTCATCCACTTCAAGGTTGGACGTGTTGTGTGTTCAGAGATGCTCTTCTGCATACCTCGGTTGTAACGAGTGGTTATTTGAGTTACTGTTGCCTTTCTATCAGCTCAAACCAGTCTGGCTATTCTCCTCTGACCTCTGGAATCAACAAGGCATTTGCGCCCACAGAACTGCCGCTCACTGGATATTTTCTCTTTTTTGAACCATTCTCTATAAACCCTAGAGATGGTTGTGAAGGAAAATCCCAGTAGATCAGGAGTTTCTGAAATACTCAGACCAGCCCGTCTGGCACCAACAACTATGCCGCGATTAAAGTCACTTAAATGACCTTTCCCCATTCTGATGCTCAGTTTGAACTGCAGCAGATTGTCTTGACCATGTCTACATGTCTAAACGCATTGAGTTGCTGCCATGTGATTGGCTGATTATAAATTTGTTAACGAGCAGTTGGACAGATGTACCTACTAAAGTGGCCGGTGAGTGTATATTATGCACTGGATGACTTCACAAATCCTGAATATAATAATATTATGAAATATTACAATTATAACAATATCAAGAACAATTGGCTTTTTTTTTTTTTTTTTTTAAGTATCGCTTTTGGCACCGATTTAAAAGTACCAATTCGGCACTGGTATCAAATAAAAAACAATCAATACTCAGCCTTACCACTTGTAGAACACAAATTACACACTTCAGCTTTATAAACTTTCACATGGCTTAGGTCAAAAAAAGTAAACAACCTGATGAAGACCTTGTAGGTCGAAACGCTGTCTAAATAAATGGTCTTTTGAGAGCTAAAGTGACAGCGTGCTGATTCTGTTTACTTTTTCTATTGTGTTTGGCTTAAACGAGCACCTGCTTTAAAGTTTTTCTTAGAAGTGCACACAATGACATATTTTTTAGGTCAATGTTTCCCAATTGACTTACTAATGATACTGACCGAGTAACTACAGAGCTCCTGGGATCAATTTTCACTTTGCACACTCAAAAATTTAAATCTACTCATTTAAAATGAGTTGAATCAACAATTCTTGAGGGGTTATTTTTGGTTGGGGCAACTTAATTGTATTACGTTCAATCAACTTAAATTTGTAAAAACAATTAGGTTAACTTAATCAATTTGTGTTGGGACAAGATGAAGAGATTGTGTGGAATCCAGCATTTTTTATACTGCACCATTAAGAAAAGAACTCACCCCAGGTTGCTCCATGGGCCATTTTTTTTGCACATTTTTTTTTTATCTACGGTACTAATTGCTTCTCTTACCGAGCTTCAGCTCTCCAAAGTTGCCACAGCCAATCTTCTTGCCAACTCTGAAATTTGGCCCCACCATGAGGACCCCAGAGGACGCAGAGGAGCTGGAGGGCCGCGAGTGCCCGCTGCGCCCCTGGGGCACTTTACTGCTCCTCACCGGCCTATCGCCCTCCTTCTCTCTGGGGTGATCCATGACTGCGGCGCCGGAGGCACAGATATCCAGATGAACTAGGCCGGAGCCCAAAGCAGACAGCTCAGGCCAAAGGAAAACTCATGGGACGACGGCTGTTGGCACCACTGCCGCTGAACCAGTCACTGCCGCCAGCACACTGAGGAGAGGAAAACAATCAAGCTTAGCATGTCTGAGCACCATTGAATCTTTAAACAATTACAGTGTACATCTCGAGAACATCAATAGATCTATTTGGAAATAATGAAGTTTATCGAATTTGATTAATATAATCATTCAAATAATCAAATGAATAATTTGTAGACTGATTGGGGTGATTTTGTAGGGCAGCGCATCAGCATAAAATATAAACCAATCACAAGGGTTGATAAAAACAATAGAGCAAAAATGAGATCAACAGTATTTTATGGTTTTCTGAAAGTCTGGCAGTATTCAGGTATGCAATGTTAATAACCAAATGTAAAATAACACTGTATAGTCTTCATTATATATTTGAGCAATATCACATGAGTAGTAGTGCGATATGGCTGTATATCGGCATGAGTGGGAGACGTGCCTTAGTGGCCCACCAGTGACTATATACAGCCATATCGCATAGCTATGAGAAAACAGTTGGACAGCATAGTAGTGTATATAAAAAAAGAAAATCAAACATGGGAGACTAAAAATCCTTTTCCGCCATTCATTTACATCTGCAGCTGACGTCAGAACAGCAGAAGCCATTACTACTTCACAAACGTTACTTTAGAGCTAGTATTTGAATGATTCTCTAGTATCTCTAGCAGAAGTATCGCTGTAACAGCCGAGAGGAGAGGAAAAGTCACGCCAGCCGGTCAAATGGGCCACAGTGAGAAAGAAAATGGAGTTTACTTTCATTCTCTCAATCGCAGTAAAATAGGGGCTTCTACTGTAAGTGTCTGTGAAAGACTGTCCAGCAACACACACACACACACACAGACACACACAGTGAAATTGTGCACAGCTTCCGCGTTTTTAAGTAGTTGGAGCGTTGTAAACACTCGCCTCCCTCGCCATAGTAAACTACCGCAACATAGCGCATATTAGATAAATGACGTCAGTACATAATAACTGGTTATGATTATTACTGAACCGATACCGAATTGTCCGTGTCTGCATCGCGGTGCACCGAAGAAACAATTAATTTTGACACCCCTACCGTAAAGGCAAACATTAATGCTATATAGATGTAATACACTGAAACCGTGTCACTTCCGGTGTGTGGTACATTCCGTTTCTGTAAAGAATCTGTCATTGTAAAAATTTTTTCTAAAATGTAAATTTCTTTCATCCTTGGTAAAACCGTTAAATTTTTAAAATTGTGTCTTATGTTAGGCAAAAAATGTTTTCAAATTGTAAGTTTGTCTTGAGCTTTGTGAAAGTGTTTCACAGTTTGTAATGTTGTTTTGCACTTCTCGGCCATCATAAAAACAGCATAAAAGTAGCAACACATTCCGATTAAAACATTCACAAATGATCAATTACTTCACTGGCTATGCCAAAACTTAACTCAAATGAACATTCAGTTTGCTCTTTCCTGCATCACTATTCATCACTACTCAACCTATAGTGCAACAGCTAAAAATAAATTTGACCAGGAGGCATTTTGTAGCAAAAAGTTTCGCTTTCCTTTCATCCAGGGACTGAATAATCAGTTAGCTATAGATAAATATCAGTCAATTTCCTTTAACTCAATCAGACAATAGTGCATTTGGCCAAAAGTGGGAGCAAATGAATGATGCTTTTTTTGTGTTTGTCAAGATTTCAGAAATTCTCAGAATACACATTTGCTTTCGAAAACCTAGACTTTACCAAAAGGGAATTACCCACAAAAAGGAAACCTATTATGCAAAAATCACTTTTATAAGAGGTTTAAACACAAATGTGTGGCAATAGTGTGTGAATATAGCCAGCCTCTAATGCAAAAACATATTAATTCTATTTTTTTATAATCAGACTTCATAAAAACAGTCTGCAGAAACACTTTAGTTGACATTCCACCTTTGTAAATGCCATCAAAAGGGAAAAGCCCTGAGCATTAGTGACGAAATCTATCAATGCTGAAGTTAATGTCTGCCACTAAAAGGTATTATAAATTCCAAATTTTAGGATGCACAAAGACTGATGCATAGGCATTTCAATGTTTCCTCTAGGATTTATTCCAGCTGTGGCGGCAGGCCTTTTACACAGATCTATCAACTACCTATGGCGTTATTTTAATGACAAATGTCATGTGTGCAGAGTTAAAAGTCAAGATCGCATTCATGCAACACGAGCATGCAAATCTCTTTGCTTGACCGCCAATTTTCTGTTCATGCACAATACTTCTTGCACACCCTCAAATTTACACTGCTCAAGCGCAGATTTTCTTGTGCGCTCTCAAAAAACGCTGCTATAGTGCGATTTAGGGTGTTTATGTAACGAGTGTCTCCAACATGTATTAGATTTGCTAGGAATATTTATGAATGTTTCCAATAGACCTACAGAACGGCATTGATGCTTCCTGAAGTAAACTGAAGCAGCCATAAACTCAACAAGCAAGATAAAGTCATTGTATGCAGAGCCATAGATTTTTATCTATAAATAAAGTATAATTATGGAAACTTTGTTCATCAAAACTAAAAGCTATGATGTGTTTGTTGGCCTCACACAACGCACAGCCCTGTCAGTCAGTCAGAATGTAACCTTATGCTGTGTTCACAACAGATGCAGCACACATGGATAAATCGTGCTATTCGCGCGAAATGGACGAGTAAACATTTTAAGTTTACTCGCTTCATTCACACATCACATTTGCTTCACAATAGACGCAGATTTGCATCATGGGCAGGGTTTCGATGCTAAATGGCTAAAATGGATTTTTTTTAGATAGTTGCTGTGCTTTATTTGCTTTATAAAGGCTAATGAACAGCGTAGATTTGTTCGTTCGTCCACTAGACCCTTTCAGAGGTGCACTCAGCTCTGCGAGTTCAACTCCTCCAGAAACTATACCTGGATGATGGAGGCTTTCAGCAGTGCTTCCGACTGAGCCGAGCCCAGTTTGATGAACTGTTGTCTGGTGTCAGCAGGAGGATTTCCCCTCAGGACACCAACAACAGACGCCAAGTCATAATCACGACCCTACAAGAGAAAGCTCCTGATTGGTTAACGTGACGCGAATGTCCACTAAAGTTCAAATTTTCCAACTCTAGCGATTCGTTCAATTCATGTCAAACGCACAAAACACTCAACTTGTGCTGCGTCATTCACACAAATCACATCATTCACACTGCCTCATTTGTGCATATCGTGCCGCAGAATGTCTATTCACGTCTTTGTATTGGCTTTAACATGTAGAATGACTCTCTCTTGATGCTTCATTCGCGTCTGGGGTGAACACAGCATTAAAGGGTTAAACAAATAACGCACAGCACTTCAATGATTACAGAAAAGTTTGCGCTGTTATAATTCACTTACTTTTGAATATGTTTTGGTGCAATTATAACCCGCTAGGGCTTTGCAATTAATCGCAAAAAAAAAAAAAAAAGCGCGATTTAAGCACATGCAATTTCTAAACCGTGTAAGGTAGCAATTTTATCTATTAATTTATTTAGATTTTTTATTTAGAATACGTTCTTTTGTGCATGATTTTAATATGTTAACCAATCAGCGCTGACACAGCACACCGGGCAATTACACCTAAGCTGAGTAGGAGAAAGATGTTAACCAATCAAAGCTCACTTTTAGCATGACGAAGTTGAGCGGGAGAACCAATCACTGGAATTGAGGTTAATCCTTATTTTTTCATGTTGTCTATTAAGACAACTTATTACAGTTTTGTTTATCAAGCAGTTAGTACTACTGTGTACAGTACGTTTTTAATTAGAGTTGAGGTTAGTTAATCTTAATTTATGTTGTCTTTGTTTTATTTATTAAACTTAATACCATGTTATTTCATTGTGAAATGTTTTGTTATTCACTGAATACATTTAGAATGTATGTATGTAGCTTGCTTGAAAAAGCAAAAAAAAAAAAAAAAAGAAAGAAAAGAAAATCGCAATATGATTATTTTGTAGATATTGCACAGCCCTATAAGCTGCTGTTTAAAAAAAAAAAAAAAAAAAAGCAACAGCTGAAGGTGTTGAATGAGAATCTGTAATGTAACCGTGGGGGGAACGAATCTTGGAGTGGCGTCCTGCCATGAATCCAGCATAATCCATGCATTTGTATCTCTGCCCTCTTTTCAAGGCCTAAAAGCGCCAGTTTCAAAGAGTTATAAAATAATTTGTGGGGTATGTTCCTTAAGTTGAAACATCACAAACACACTCTAGGGATATCAGAAACTTATTTTACATCATGTTAAAATTGAATAATAGGTTCCCTTTAAGTTTTCACTGTTGTCTTCATTTAATGATATGGTTCTTTATGCAAAAATGTCCTTAAGTCACAGTCTAGCAGTAACAGCTTGGCAGCATTCAGAATCAGCAAGCTAGGTTACCATCCAAAGATGCAAAATGAATGCAGTGCTTCCCACAGGTTTGAAATATACTTGCAGTGGTATCCGGATTGAAACACATAATTTACCCACATCATCTAAATAGTTAACTATATGCAAAAAAACGAAATTTAATTTTTAACAATAATTTTATTTATTGTTATACATCATTTCTTTTCAATGGGTTAGAGTGAAAAAATTACTTGAAATAAAAATGAAATCCACTATTTCTCTTTTATGCTATTCAGGAGCCATGTGTACCCACTGACAGGTAAAATCAGGCGTTTGATGACAAACAAATGAGAATGGCTTCAAGCAAGAGAGCACATGTTTGGATTCAGTGGGAAACAATGACTATGCTGAGAAAACCATTCCCTACTGCGTACTCTCATTCAATATCTCCAAGTTTGTCGAAGGGGCATGAATGAAATGGCAGAGCTGGCCTGTTACTTGTGAATTTGTATCCGAAGTTGTCTGTTTGCATGCATAGTGTCACAAAATTAAAAACAAAATGTCAGAAACCACATATGGTGCAATGACGGACATTAACTAAAGCTGCATGATATTGAAAAAAATCTAACATGGCAATATTTTTTTTATTCTGAGAGATATATTGCATATAAATAATATGAATAACAATGCTGTTTTCCGATCTAATCAGTAGGCATCAAACCTCTTACAGAGTCACTCGAGCAACTGTTAATGGTGACTGTTTTGTACCAAAGTGCAAGACCTCCTTTGGTAAATCTGAGTTCTTTGTTAAGGGAACCAAATTGTGGAATGATTTCCCTGTTAGCCTAAAATTAAAAAGTAATATAAATGTTTGTAGTAGTGTTCTTAAAATGTGGTTAAAAACAAAACAGCAGTGTTTACACAAATAGTTTACTATTACTATTTGATATGCTATTTATACTATATAATATGTATACAGGCAGTGCAGAATTATTAGGCAAATGAGTATTTTGACCACATCATCCTCTTTATGCATGTTGTCTTACTCCAAGCATGTTGTCTTACTGTATAGGCTCGAAAGCCTACTACCAATTAAGCATATTAGATGATGTGCATCTCTGTAATGAGAGGGGGTGTGGTCTAATGACATCAACACCCCATATCAGGTGTGCATAATTATTAGGCAACTTCCTTTCCTTTGGCAAAATGGGTCAAAAGAAGGACTTGACAGGCTCCGAAAAGTCAAAAATAGTGCAATATCTTGCAGAAGGATGCAGCACTCTTAAAATTGCCAAGCTTCTGAAGCGTGATCATCGAACAATCAAGCGTTTCATTCAAAATAGTCAACAGGGTCGCAAGCGTGTGGAAAAACCAAACCAAAAACCAAGGCGCAAAATAACTGCCCATGAACTGAGAAAAGTCAAGCGTGCAGCAGCCAAGATGCCACTTTCCACCAGTTTTGCCATATTTCAGACCTGCAACATCACTGGAGTGCCCAAAAGCACAAGGTGTGCAATACTCAGAGACATGGCCAAGGTAAGAAAGGCTGAAAAACGACCACCACTGAACAGGACACACAAGCTGAAACGTCAAGACTGGGCCAAGAAATATCTCAAGACTGATTTTTCTAAGGTTTATGGACTGATGAAATGAGAGTGAGTCTTGATGGGCCCGTGGCTGGATCGGTAAAGGGCAGAGAGCTCCAGTCCGACTCAGACGCCAGCAAGGTGGAGGTGGAGAGTACTGGTTTGGGCTGGTATCAGCAAAGATGAGCTTGTGGGGCCTTTTCGGGTTGAGGATGAACTCCCAGTCCTACTGCTAGTTTCTGGAAGACACCTTCTTCAAGCAGTGGTACAGGAAGAAGTCTGCATCCTTCAAGAAAAACATGATTTTCATGCAGGACAATGCTCCATCACATGCATCCAAGTACTCCACAGCGTGGCTGGCAAGAAAGGGTCTAAAAGAAGAAAAACTAATGACATGGCCTCCTTGTTCACCTGATTTGAACCCCATAAAGAACCTGTGGTCCATCATCAAATGTGAGATTTACAAGGAGGGAAAACAGTACACCTCTCTGAACAGTGTCTGGGAGGCTGTGGTTGCTGCTGCACGCAATGTTGATGGTGAACAGATTAAAACACTGACAGAATCCATGGATGGCAGGCTTTTGAGTGTCCTTGCAAAGAAAGGTGGCTATATTGGTCACTGATTTGTTTTTGTTTTGTTTTTGAATGTCAGAAATGTATATTTGTGAATGTTGAGATGTTATATTGGTTTCACTGGTGAAAATAAATAATTGAAATGGGTATATATTTGTTTTTTGTGAAGTTGCCTAATAATTATGCACAGTAATAGTCACCTGCACACACAGATATCCTCCTAAAATAGCTAAAACTAAATACAAACTAAAAAATACTTCCAAAAATATTCAGCTTTCATATTAATGAGTTTTTTGGGTTCATTGAGAACATGGTTGTTGTTCAATAATAAAATTAATCCTCAAAAATACAACTTGCCTAATAATTCTGCACTCCCTGTATGTATCTATTTAATTTCATTTTATGTCAAGCCTCCTGTGGATAGGCGTTGAGCATTAGCAAGTCTGCTAAAACACTTAAGCAAATGCATTTGGTTGTCCAGTGTAATTGTGAAGTCCATGTCAAAATAAATAAATAACAAATTACAATCTCACTAGATGAGTTGAATCTAGGCATAGGCCGGTATAAGATTCTGACGGTGTGATAACCTTGAATAAAAATATCACGGTATCACTGTATTGTCATCACTACTCTAAAATATATTCTTTTTTTAATGTCTGAGTAAAAAGAAAAAAAATTCCCATTTGAAAACATATATTTTATTTATTATGAAATAATATATTTTATTTTTTGAAAGATTTATAATATTTTGGAGCAGTAAACATGTAGGGCTAAATAATGAAAGTAACAATTAAAGTTACAATTTAAACAGCAGAAAATTTTAGCGGTTTTAAAACCTTGACTTTTCCAAACAGCGGTATACCTTGAAAATGGTTATCGTCCCATGCCTAGTTGAATCACTATTTGGAAAGAAACTATAATTTTAGAAAGATTGGGACGATTCTGTATAGGAGTGCATAAATATAATTAACAATCTACAAATAGAGAATTTCAATAAAGAAAAATATTCAAATTAAATAAACAGCATTTTATTGGTTTCCGAGGAGTCAAACTGTATTCGGGTATACAGTAATTGAACAATAAAATTAAAGAACACTGCGTCTTGGTTTTATAAACATTTCAATAAAATTAATCATTATTAATTTTTAAAACTCACATTTTCTTCTTTTTTTCAGTAACAGGCCTCAAAAACACTTCAGACTCAACATTGCCTATACTCACAATGTGACTAGGGTTAGGTGATGCTGACCAGTTTGGCATCGTACAATGTCTAATGTGAAACATCGCGATGGACAATGGCATCATCGTCGTTGATGGGGGTGGTTGTTGTTAAATATCAATTAATTCATAACGAATTAATTAATTGTAACCTACCGTTTTCATTACCTGACCCATATGGTCTTTGCTTTACCCATAACCAAACCATAAATAAATAAAGTTACACACAAATGACCACCTGTCAATCACTTTTTTTACGCATGATCCGTGTTGTTATAATGGCTTTTTCCCAGAGCTAGTGAAGGAGACGAGAGTTCGTTTGGAGTTCACTGTAATTTGTATTGTGATTGATGATAACTTCCTTATTTATTACTTTTATGAGAAAATAATAACAAGTAAAGATGCTAGAGCTCGGCCGTTTTGGTCGCATATGCACCCGAAATTTTATCTATGCGACCTAAATGTATATTTGGAAGCATTTGTGCGAGTGCATACATTTTTACTGTTTTCACTGCAAAATCCTCACCGCGTGCGCGGATTTTGGAGACATTTATGCAGAATGCATCTTTGCACCTAAAACGCCAAACGCAGCGCTCAGGAACAGAGTAAAACAGTTGTTATGTGAACTTGCTGAAGTAAAAAAGCCTGCAATGCTTGCCCCGCCTTTGTGCTCTTCTTATTGGCCCACTGCTCTAGAACTGAATGCGAATGGATTGGTTAATATCAGCTGTCAATCACTCAGTCAATGCCTTCTGCCTTCAGATGACAGGAGTTACAACCGCGAAAATGTGAAGCGCTGAAGATGAGAGAATGAAAATAACACTGACAGATTTTGTTTAGGTTAGAAACCACCTAAAGTACTACACTACATTACTAGTAATAGTAGATCTTATTAGTGATCATGTGCTGAATGTTAATCCACCATTTACACTTTTCCAAGAGTGGATAAAAGACTTCCAGTGGCTTCAAGTGCGCTATGAAAATAACTAAAGCCATTCACTGTAAAGTCTGTGGGACGGGGTTTGCAGGTAACAGCGTTTGCCACTGAATCTACACATTTTAAGCGCGAGAGGTACTGTATGCTTCATTTAATCCCCACGATGCTGTCAGCATGCTGTCAAATTTAACACAGCTCATGAAAAGGCCGTTATTGCTATTAGGATGACATGCAAATAATAAGTTATATATATACATATCAATATAAATGTGGGGCGGGGCCAGGGCCGGATTAACCAATGGGCATTATGGGCACAGGCCGAGGGGCCCGTGCGCACTTAGGGCCCCTGTGAGGGGGGGGGGGGGGGGGGGGGGGTGGGGGGATGCTGATTTTGGAGTGTCTATTTAGGCTAAGTGCAAATAGCGCACCTCGTTGGAATAAGCTAATTGAGTGTTTCCCGCCAGCGCCGTTTGATAGACAGAGACAACATAACTAAAGAGCGCAGTAGACAGCAAGTGGGAGTGGCGTAGCTCATAAAGACTGGACTCATCGCGTGTCTGAATAGGAGAGACTGACATAAAATGGAGAGAGACACAGAAAAAGCCCCTGAAGAGGAGAGGGACAGGAGAGAACTGGTATGGTGTGTGATTTCGGATACTTTCAGCCTTAAAATCAAGTGCTTTTTGCCTACTCTTCTTCTTCACGAGGGAGACAGTAGGAATCATGAATCAGTGTGTGTATTATAGAAGACTCCGATTCATAGAACTGGATTGGAGAGGTGTTATATCCAAATCATATGCATTATAAGTTTGTAGAAATTATACATTAAAATACCCTTAAATATAAATTTTTAGTACAGCTTCAGTGAACTTGAACAAGTATATTCAAATCCATTAATTTTTACTAGTTTTATTAGTATTTTTTTTTATCAAAGTGTGCTTTAAATGCTTTTAAAATAAGTTGAATCTTTGTAGACTATAAATATATGTACCATGTAATTTTTAAAAAATATGGGCAAAATATTATAGATAACTTTATTTAAAAAATATTATATTAATCTTATTTTTTCATTCAACTATAGGGGTGCGGGAATAAAATAAAGATCTGAGTCATGTATAGGCAATAAAAAGGGACAATTTTCCTTGCAGGTTGAACCCAACATAATTCATCACCAATAGAATGACACTATTGACTACTGATCTACAAAGTAACCACATTTTAATCACCCAAACTTAATATAACCCAAACAAGCACCCAAACAAAAATAAAATAAAACCAATTCCTTTTTCAGTGTTTGTGCATGGTCTAAAATTGCTGGTGCATCTCTATTAGCTTTATCATTTGCAATCCAGTAGGGACTATCCAGCAAAGCCTTTTTATCATAATGTGTGTATGCAGGCAGACCACATGATGTTGTTGTTTTTCTAAAAGTGCACATGCAGGCCTGTTCACGGATGACAGATATGGGTCACTTACAAACTTAAAAATCAACAAAGGGTTGAGAGAAGCAAGAAAAATCCCCAAATGGGAGCGTGATACAGAATTGCTGCTCACATAGGCAATCAGGCACAACCAAGGGCAGCACAAAAGCCAACACATAAACACAAAACCACAAGACCTAGAGAAGCCACAGTCTCAAGATCTCAAAAGTCCCATTAGAAGAATAAAAGACATTGATTTTGATGTTTAGGCCTATATTCAAACTAAGTGACCTATATTTTCTCATACAAGTCTATTGTTGTTCATACAGCCGCACTATATTGGAAAAGAATGATACTGCGATAGGGATGGGCGATATGGCCTAAAATCCATATTGCGATATACATTGCAGCCTCTTGCGATAACGATATATATTGCGATATATAAATTATAATAGAATCATTTCAGAACAGGTTACAGAGACACTTAGGAAAGCCAAACTGCTATTTTTTTTTTAAGAAATAAAGAAACGTTGCATGTCATTTTGAGAACATTTATTGTGCAAAAGCAAAACTGTAATTAAACAACACAATGTTGCAGATAAATAAACTAAATGTAGTGCCTTTTAGAATGAAAGACTTTTCTTTTAAGTCCTTGGTTCCTAAATGCCAAGTTGCAGAGAACAAAAAAACTGGTGTCTTTTTAGTTAAGGAACTTACACTGTACTGAAATTACTTCCAGTATTAAATTAGTCAAATAAAATTGTGTATTGCAGATACTTTAAATAAAAACCTATTTCTAACCTGCAGCCTAAGGTAACACATTTGATTTTAAACATTTTGTCTCTCTCTCTCTCTCTCTCTCTCTCTCTCTCTCTGTCTGTCTGTCTGTCTGTCTGTCTGTCTGTCTGTCTGTCTGTCTGTCTGTCTGTCTGTCTGTCTGTCTGTCTGTCTGTGTGCTGCTGAGAGATTGAGACGCACCAGACAAAGTTTGCTTATAAAGTAATGCAAAAATGAATACAATTAATATCGAAAGCGAAAGCAGATTCTCGGACATGTCCAGGGAAAAGAGAATGTATTGTCACCCCAAATAATGAGCTGAATCAGTCTATTTAGTCTTCGCGCTCTTCTCAAAGCTGCTATAAAGGCAGGACAACAGTTCTGTATCCAGCGCGTCTCTGTGGGTCTGCATGCAGAGCACGTGTGTCTGTGGCAGAGTGTTCTCAGTGTCTCGCGAACACAGAACCGGGCCACCCCAATAATATATCGGCCGCCCAGGTAAAATCTGTGTGGGAAGCGCTTTGTGGGAATCTGTGTGACAAGCCACGACATGCCATGCATGAGGCTCGCAAGTTGTGCGACACGTCGCCATTCGGTGCCATGCGTTGCTTAGTGCTGTTGTTGAGCGCGTCAGCATGTGTTACAGTCACAATAGATTTCCAACGTAATACACCATAAGTTAGTGTGAAGAGCATGTTGTTTTACCGTGGTCGAGTGAATTAAGTTAACAATCGAGGTTATTAAAAAAGAAAATTGCACATGTGCGTCTATTTTTTTTGTCGCACTGTCGAGCCCTGTCCGTGTTTATTCAAGATGATGCGTTGCCGCCGGCTGGCGGCTGCAGCTCGTTGCTCTTAATTTCGCGGGTAGATTGCGTCATCAAACATGCATTATCGCGATAGTGCAATAGAATTAGAATCTCTATCGTAGGCCAATTTTGTATCGTTTATATCGCATATCGTTTATATCGCCCATTACTATACTGCGATGTTTTGTTTTTCTATAAAGACGTAGCCAAATTGTTGGTACGCTTCAATTGTGTCCTGGCCATTTCCATTAGTTTGCCTTTTTAATGCTTCTGTTAAACCACAATTTGAAAGCAAAATCTGATTTTCATTAGTTTATTCTTGGTAATTTCTGATTAATAATCACTTTTTTCAGTTTAGTTATTTTTCAGGCCGTCTAGTTTTTCACTTTTTTTTGTAATTTTTTTTTGCGATAAAATTACAATTTCGCAAAAATAAATAAATAAAAAAAAAAAAAAATATATATATATATATATATATATATATATATATATATATATATATATATATATATACATACACACATATATATATATATATATATATATATACACACTAGGGCTAAAACGGTAGGGATTAATCCAAAGGAATGTTGTATAACTCTATTTTTATCCAAGACTCCTGCACGAATCTCTCAGATTTCACTCCCGGAGCATCTGACATCATGTATCGTAATACACCTAAAACACGGACTGTCGTAAATCTCGTCAGAGGGAAGAGTTTTCTCTCGTTAACTGCAGGGAAAGAGTTCAACAAAATAATTTATTGATTTGGCGCACATCATAATACCAGCTGTACATGTCCAATTCGATCACGTCCAGTGGCCGTCATCCTTAAACCAATCACCATCATTGTAAGCTGCTTGCTTTTCTGTGTTCCATTGCTCCATTTGTTAGATGTTTGCTCACACTTTTTGTTTTTTTGCAGTCTATAGTGCGTCAAATGCACAAAACGCCCAATTTGCACCACAGGACGTCTGATCGCATCTTCACATTGCCTTCACATGTAAATCACTCCCACTTCATCTGCGTTTGCTTACTGCACAGGCAAAACAACCCCCCCCCCCCCCCCCCCCCCCCCTCCATGTAATGATTGTGAGGGCGCAGATGAGACGTCATTTTTCGAACGACACTGCTCTGTATAAGCAACGTCGGTAAGTCATGCAAAATAATTAAAGGTGCAGTATGTAAGTTTGACACCCAGTGGTTGAACTGGGTATTGCACTCCTAGATCAAAATAAACACACGCGTGGGATGCCAGAGATTGAGTACAGGAGCGATTGATTTAAACCGTGTTCTAAATAAAATCAACGACACGCGATAGAAGGAATTATGTTCCATATTAAAAGGAGTTTTAGTTCTAACCAACACCTCGAATTGAGATATTAGAAACGGTTTCTATTTCTCACAGCTCAACATGTGAAACCTATGACAGTGCACCTCAGGTAAGCCTCGTGTGTTTTATTCAGTGCTAAATGCTAAAAATGTGAGTTTGAATGGATTCTAAACCTTACCGTTTCATGAGTGAGTGCTTATTCTGTGCTTCTGAAAGGCTGTATTTACATTTTTGTCGTGTTTCGTCTGGTGCAAAGAGTCAAACTGCTGTTTGCGTGTTGTTAGGACACGAGATTACAATGTAATCTGCTCACCTAATGTTTACGTTCGTAATATTTATATCATTTGCTAATTAATAACCTCATGTGGAACTGAATCTGTCTTATTTCGACGTCTGATACTGTCCATTTCGGTCACGGGCGCATGCTTTCAGAGCCTTTCTGAATGAATGAATGAAATACGCTGTTTTCCAACAAGGCAACCCGGAGTGCTGAATTATAATTGGCTAAACTAGCATTCTGCAGGCTAAACAAAGACAGCGTTCCGGCACGGAAAAACCATTTTCAAAGCAGAATATCTGACTTCAGCATTGTTTTTCAGGTAAACAAGTATGTTCACTTGGGATGTTTCTTAAATATCTGCAAACATATTATGGTATTTTTATGCTTTAGAAGAATCAAAAACTTACATACAGCACCTTTAATTGCAAACTGAAATAAAAATATTTTGCTTATATGGTTTGGAATTTTGTTTAATGTTTTATTTACATTTTTTGCGGTTATTTTGCATTTAATTAAGAATTTTGCAGGATCGCAAAAATTTGCGACTTTTCGTTGATTTTGCATTGGATTCAGTTCTGGTTTTTACTCAATGGAATACCTCAGTGAAGTTGGCATTAGGGCTGCATGATATATTGTTTCAGCATCTATATCGCAAGGTGTGAATCTGCAATAGTCACTTTGCAGGATATGCAATGTCAAGTTGGGATTATAGTTGATCAGCATCACAGTTCAGAATGTGTAATTTTTCATTGCAAAATTTAACCCTAGAATTTGCACGTTTTTAGGACCTGTGACTGTACGATTTAAGCAAACCTAAACCAAGAAGTTATAATAAACCAAAATTAATTGTTTTTAATTACTTATACTATGAAGACTCTATACAGTGTTGTTTTATCTATTATTATACAAAATGTAAAACTGTACGAAATGTAAAACTATGAATTCAATCCAAATACAGTTAAATATGATCTTGTGAACTTATATTTATATCGCAGACAAACTAAATATCGCAATATCAGTTGTCCTAAATCGTGCAGCTCTAGTTGGCACCCCATAAAAAATAAATAATCCCCAAAACTATGACATTCGTTTGTGCTATGTTTTTGCTGATTCATGGTGCAAAAATGAACGTTTGTGCTGATTTGGTATCGAAGATATTAAGGTCCAGTCCCAATTTTATTTTTTACCCTTACCCCCTGGGCCTTGAAACAGAGTGTGAAGGGGAAGGATTTAAAATTTGTCCCTAAAAAAATGTGACATTACCACAGCACCTGCACACGTCACCATATATCGTCGCAATCTTTACACTGTAAAAAATCGATAAGGTTAACTTTATGTGGATTGAACATAAAAAAAAATTAAGTTGTCCCAATGAAATCAAGAACCGTGTTGTTTCAGCTCATTTTAAATAAGTAGTTTGAACGACCAAAAAAATATATTTTTTTGAGTGTAACTTCATATGAGATCGAGGACGGTGACTGCTGTAGTTCTTCTAGTTGGGTTATTTTTTGGTATTTATCTTCAGGAAATCACTAAAAGGCAACATTATCATGTTATCACAACGATATAATGTCGTAACTGTACTGTGCATTTACACCCTGGCCATATTCATCTATGTAAACACAAGAAAACAACATTAACATTATACCAGACACTGTAAAACGCTCATTTCCAGACTTTTCTGAGAGGGTATTTGAGTGTCATCGATATGTTATGGGACTACTATACAGGAGTTATTATTATATATTATGGATTGTGAAATTTAGCGGGGTTTACCGGGTTTTTTTTTTTTTTAAGCATGACGGTAAAACACTAACGCCATTGTGAATTTATTAAAACATATGCTTGTTTGTTATAAAAATTCGTAATAATGACAAAAAAATACCTAAATTTGCGCATCTCCTGACTTGCGCACGCAGACATGTTGCTGTTGTAGATGGTGTATTCTGGGAAATTTTCTTACCCCTTGGTTTCGAGTGTGGTCCTGAAAAATATCAGTTTCAAGGGCTATCTACCCCTACTCATTTACGTCAATGCGAAAAACGAGGGCTAGGGCTAAGGGGTAGTATTGGGATTGGGCCTAAGCATTATTTTTTTTTACCATTAGACATCACTTTTCACGTTGCTCAAACGGCTCCAAACCATCACAAACATTGCTTAAATTAATGGCATAGTTTTGGGATTATTTATTTTCATGGGGTGCAAACTTCACGGAGGTCAATAGAAGAGTAACAGCAGTTTTGTCCATGTCTGCATATTGCGATACAAATATAATTTCACCAGTGGACTTGGATAACTCTTTATGGAAAGATTTAATCATTTTAGACTAATTGGGATGATTTAATAGGGCAGTGCACATCTAGCTGTAGAAAAAGCCAGATGAGATTGGTTTAATTAATATTCGGGGGCAAAATTGATGCGGCTCCTAACTCCACAGAAAAGATTAAATCCAATGGGTTTTAAATTAATAAGAATTTAAACACATTGGATACCTTGATGTTATTACATAAATTATGTTCTTATTTGTTTCATTTTTTTCAAAGTTTATTAGTTCAAACCAAGTTAAAAGTATGTACAAATGGATGGAAATTTTACATGCAACTCACACAATCCCTTCATTTTGTCTCAAAGCAAATTAAGTTACTCAATTTTTTTTTTTACAATTTTAAGTTGATTGAACAAAAACCAATTACAATTGCAGGGTTCAACACTAAGGATTTTTTCTACTGGCCCCACCAAAAAAAAAATATCTACTGTATTTCTTAGCCACATATTTTAAATAATGTGTCAAAAGCCAAAAATAACTGTATTCATAGACTTTTTATTCAGCATAACTTTTCTTTAAATACAATTTAATAAAATTACAGTTATGATGTAACAAAAGTAAAAAAAATAAAAATATTATAAAAACTCAGACTGGCTTTATACGGTGAACGGCTTTAGTCATAGCAGACTTTAACCCACTGGAAGTCTTTTATCTACTTTTCGAAAGTGTAAATGGTGGATTAACATACACCACATGATCACTAATCAGATGTACCATTATCTGTAACTTTAGGTGGTTTCTAAAACTAAAACTGCCATTGCTATTTTCATTCTCTCGTATCCAGACTTTTACATTTCTGTGGCTGTAGATTTCGGTCATCTGAACTGAGTGATTGACAGCTGATATTAACCAATCCATTCGCATTCTGTTCTAGAGCAGTGGGCCAATAAAAAGAGTTTGAAGGCGGGGCGGGCATAGCGGGATTTGTTTACTACTGCGTGAATGTCTCCTAAATCCGCGCATACGGAGAACATTTTGCAGTAAAAACTGGTCGCATTGCAACAATTTTATGCGGTGCCGGTTTGCGTACCCTGATAAAAATCTATAGGTTATGTTTACACATCTAAATTGCATGGTGGCACTGTTCTTTTTTCTGCCACACCACAGAGCGCCTTCTGATATCCGGTGTGCGCCCCCCTTTAAGCAATTGACAAACAGCTAGAGCCAAATTAAACTTTAGTGACAATGCAGCACTGCATTAACAATCCTGTCCACTGTCCCGAGTGTATCTCCTGCTGAACCCGGGCCATAGGGCAGTCCTTATTGTTGAGCCCTGAATTGTCCCTAAAAAAGCTCAAGAACTGTGTTGTTTTAGCTCATTTTAAACAAGTAGTTTGAACAAGAGGCATAAATATTTTATTAAGTGTAAATAAATCTTATTTGTTGGGCCTAAATATTTTTGTTTGTAAATATTTTGACTGTAGAAGAGATGACAGAAGCTGTGAAATCAGCTAAAATGTTGAAAACATACTTTTTTACGTAAACATGATGGGCAGCATTGCATCACCAACAATTTTTTTCATGTCAGGTCATGTCCATGTAATCCACAACAAGTCAATATATTGATTACATGTATTGATACAGGGCTACTTGAAAGCTAGCAGTGGAGTGGATAAAATGCGATGATATTTAACTTCAAACAATGTTCTCAATTACATTATGAGGTTGACAATGAATGCTGAGGCCCAAATATCATATCTAAAACCACATGGGAAAAAAAAAAAAAAAAAAAAAAAAAAAGGTCATTAATTTAAACTGATTTGTTTCAAGTCAGTATATTACTATACTCCACAATATTGGAGAAATCTGACATTGCGATATTTTGTTTTGCCGCAATATATATTGTGATCTGAATACAATTTCAGCAGATGATTTAAATAGCGATATTTGGAAAGATTACAGTAATTTATAATTTAATTGTTTTATGGTTTTGTGGGGAGTCTAACAGTGTTCAGGTATATAAATTGAACAATCAAATGTAAAATAACATGTCATCATTGAATAAATATCTTTATATTTTAATCTTTAATTAATAATCTAATCCTGCAATATGACTATTGCAAATACACACATCGTGATGCTCAAATGATATTGTTCTGACCTACTTCAGACATTTCACTTATGAGGAAAACTCAGAATTTCAAGCTGTCTGGAAGGCAGCATAAGTTAACGAAACAAACCGTGGCAGTTACATCATCATCATCCATGTCACGGGTGTCTCTTAACACATCAATACAATGTGTCTTTTAATATATTAAAAAAAATTGGTTTTAACAAATTCGACAAATATTCAACATTTTTTTTAACAGCTCTAAAAAAAAAAAAAAAAAAAAATTACATTTGCCGCATTTCCATCCACCTATATTTCTAAGCATTATGGAATATTGCATTAAAGGGGAAATGAAGCACTCAGTCAAGTTTACCTTATTTTGTACATTTTATTCCACTTTAATGAAAATATATTAAACAAACTCGATTAATGTAACCATTTAGCAGAAAACGGCATGTTTTACTGTAGATTTTAGACCTAGGGCGCCGCCATCTTGGAATATCGCTGTCTCTGACGTCACGGGGTTGGTTTGCGGTGATAAGCTGAACGGACACAATAGAAGTAAAGGAGTGAACGCGGAGACTGGACAGCCTAATTTAACCCAATGCGTGAAGTTGTGGGCGTGGAGCTGCTGCAAATACAAGCATCAGATGTGCGTCTAATATAAAAGTATATAAATGTATTCTACTTTCCTTTTTTCCTCCTTTAATCACCGATCATTTGATGCGCTTTGATTCACTCTCTGTATTACTCTGCCTGACTGCCTGTCTGGGTTTCAAACGTGACTGTAACGGACTAAACACGGACACTGAACAGCTTAATTTAACCCAATGCATGAAGTTGTGGATGTGCATCACAGAGCTGGTGAAAACACAACAAATACAAGCATTTAAGTGTCTTGAGTTGTGTATTTTTCTTTTGCTAATACCTCTCGTTTGATGCGCTGTGGTCAACTCTTTCACGCTGCTCCAGCACTGCCTGACGAGGGGATTTACATTCAGACTAATGCAATGATTTAAATCATACATGACTTCATGCTTTACTAAGTCACGTCTGTCTGGATTGTCAAGACATGTTCCCTCTTCAAGTCCATAGACTCGATCTCTCAACATGTATGAAGGATAAAAACCTGCCATAAGAAACACCGCGCTGATCTGAGTTTGGTTTAAACACGAGCAGAGGCGAGGGGGTGTAGCGGTGAAAAGTGAAAGTACCCGCCCCATGACGCTTACACCGGACCTAGTTGAAAACCACAGTATTGGGAGAGTGAATCATTACTGACGTCATGGGGCGGGTACTTTCACTTTTCACCGCTACACCCCCTCGCCTCTGCTCGTGTTTAAACCAAACTCAGATCAGCGCGGTGTTTCTTATGGCAGGTTTTTATCCTTCATACATGTTGAGAGATCGAGTCTATGGACTTGAAGAGGGAACATGTCTTGACAATCCAGACAGACGTGACTTAGTAAAGCATGAAGTCATGTATGATTTAAATCATTGCATTAGTCTGAATGTAAATCCCCTCGTCAGGCAGTGCTGGAGCAGCGTGAAAGAGTTGACCACAGCGCATCAAACGAGAGGTATTAGCAAAAGAAAAATACACAACTCAAGACACTTAAATGCTTGTATTTGTTGTGTTTTCACCAGCTCTGTGATGCACATCCACAACTTCATGCATTGGGTTAAATTAAGCTGTTCAGTGTCCGTGTTTAGTCCGTTACAGTCACGTTTGAAACCCAGACAGGCAGTCAGGCAGAGTAATACAGAGAGTGAATCAAAGCGCATCAAATGATCGGTGATTAAAGGAGGAAAAAAGGAAAGTAGAATACATTTATATACTTTTATATTAGACACACATCTGATGCTTGTATTTGCAGCAGCTCCACGCCCACAACTTCACGCATTGGGTTAAATTAGGCTGTCCAGTCTCCGCGTTCACTCCTTTACTTCTATTGTGTCCGTTCAGCTTATCACCGCAAACCAACCACGTGACGTCAGAGACAGCGATATTCCAAGATGGCGGCGCCCTAGGTCTAAAATCTACAGTAAAACATGCCGTTTTCTGCTAAATGGTTACATTAATCGAGTTTGTTTAATATATTTTCATTAAAGTGGAATAAAATGTACAAAATAAGGTAAACTTGACTGAGTGCTTAATTTCCCCTTTAAAAACCCTGAATGAAAACGCCAAGATGTGTATACATTTTGAAAATAAAATTAAGCAGACTAGGATAAGCTCTGCATAAAGTACGATGGAAATTATGGAAAGCCATGTGATTTTGCTTCATCACCCACATTGTCCTTTGTTATCACATGATCGGTTGAAGTACGAGCATATTTAAATGTTACATACGAGAAAGTGACAACCATCACTGATGGAAAACATCAGTGGAACGAGCAAATCTTTCAAGAAGTGTGAGCGGAGAAGATGGACATTGTGTTTCCTCTACGTCAGGGGTGTCCAAACTCAGTCCTGGAGGGCCGGTGTCCTGCAGATGTTAGCTCCAACTTGCCTCAACACACCTGCAAGGATGTTTCCAGAAAGCCTAATGCTGTTTCTTAATATGAATTCTTCAGTGGTCTTGCATCCTCGTGTTCTCGTGTAATGTCATCATCATCCACTGAAGTTCAGATCCATTACTCAAGACCGCAAGTATGGAGGACGCGTGAAACTTCCCGGATGTGTTCTTGATATCGAGGACGCATGGACGCAGATTTTAGAACCGAACTCGCTCTAGAAGTCCCAGAAGTCATTGTGAATGGAGGTGGGAAGCGCAGCATTTTATACTTATTAATAAAGTTCAGAGATATAACTTATTTACCCCAGGAGTTTCCCTGAGACGGTGAAAGTAAACATTACCATGCAAACCTTAATAAAGGAATAAACATATTAAGGGTGTTTATTTGCTGAAATTCGTATTAAAATCTGTTTTATATGTGATGTGCAACGCATATTTGTAAAGTCTTTATGTACAGTATATATTGTGAAATGGGGGGAAAACAATAAATCGTTGTATTAACGCTGTAATGTTTAAATAAATTTTGGTTAAAGATGCGTGAGGGTCATGTGACCAGAAAGAAAGAACGCAGCATCTCATTTCACAGAGGACGCGTTCTCTGTTCGAGTTCGTTCTTCCGAGGACACCTGGCAAGACCGGTCTTCACAAGAATACAAGTCCATTCTCTGCGTTCTTGGAATTGAGAAACAGCCTAAGAGCTTGATTGGCTAGCCCAGGTGTGTCTGATTGGGGCTGGAACTAAACTGTGCAGGACACCGGCCCTCCAGGACTGAGTTTGGACACCCCTGCTCTACATGTTCTAAGACGCAATTAAGTTATTAAATATAAAAAAGCCTTCTCTAAACGCAACAACTTGCGTTTTTTTTTAGATTTGGCACCAGTTTATCAAGAAGTGATGACTTTGCTCTCTTGGACGCAAATGTTTTATGCAGTATTCCAGTTTAATTGACATTTTTGGACACAAACATGACTTCACAATGTTCTGAAATATAGTTCCTGCTCAACGATAATCTCAACTCGACATTGCAGATCCTGTGATTGACTATTATTTCGATATTGCTACTGAAACGATATACAATGCAGCAATAGTTCCTCGTGTCATTTTTATAAACAACATCGACTGGAAACTAAAAGATAAGCCCACATGTGTACATACAATTGGACGTATTTGTAATGCTCAAGGCATCCTTATTTGTGATTATCAGTGATGCAGCACTAATGCAATATGGTGTATCCATTAGAAGACTCATCTCAAATCATTAACCTTTTGAAAAGAGATTAGCTCAGGAGGAAGCTGGGCATCAGGGAAGGATTCCTATTGTGACACAAGCAGTGAGGAAACGCTTCCCTAAACCCCTGAGTAAGACAGCATGCTCTGTGCTATGGAAGAGCTGATCAGTCAGCTGAGAAAACCTTCAATATTAACATTCGAAACCAATGGCAGAGGCTGAATCCCTCAATCTCAAGACAAAAACAAAATTTTTGAAATATGCGTTCTCATTTAAGGCCCGTTCACAACAAGAATGATAATTATAACTAGGGCTGTACAATATATCGCAAAATTAATGTTAGAATAATATATGCAAAATATATGCATACATATCACAGACATGTTTGATAAATTACACATGTCTGCATTGGTAATTTATTGGTAATTTATCTAAATTTGACCAATCAGATCGGGCCTTACTATCATTATCCACACCTTCCCAGTAGTCGTTGTTCTGCTCTTGGCTGGAGCAGCCCAGAGTTAAACGCAGAGCTGAAAATAAATACTAATGTCGGGAAATGACAACAGCCAATCAGAGTGAGAAAATCTGATGTTTTCACTTATTTATAGTGTTTTAAAGACTAAATGTTGCACCTTGACAGCTTTTTTGGTTACTTAAAATTAGATCTGAAAAATATATTTTACCTGTTTATTTTAATATCATTAAACAAATAAATGATTAAAGAACTTAGCTAATAAAAATGGCATTTTTCACCATGATGCTGTTATGTTCCAGAATAAATCTAGTAAACTGGTGAGACAATAATCCACTCATAAAGATGATCTTTTTTTTCTCTCTAGATGAAGCAGCTGTTTTACACAAATTGCTTAAGAACGATTAAATGAATCACAAGAACAACAACCGTTTTAGTTTTTATTATCTTATATAGTATAATTTATTTGATTTCTTATTAAATTAATTAGTATATATATACAGGCAGTGCAGAATTATTAGGCAAATGAGTATTTTGACCACATCATCCTCTTTATGCATGTTGTCTTACTCCAAGCTGTATGGCTCGAAAGCCTACTACCAATTAAGCATATTAGGTGATGTGCATCTCTGTAATGAGAGAGGGTGTGGTCTAATGACATCAACACCCTATATCAGGTGTGCATAATTATTAGGCAACTTTCCTTTGGCAAAATGGGTAAAAAGGACTTGACAGGCTCCGAAAAGTCCAAAATAGTGAGATATCTTGCAGAGGGATGCAGCACTCTTAAAATTGCCAAGCTTCTGAAGCGTGATCATCGAACAATCAAGCGTTTCATTCAAAATAGTCAACTGGGTCGCAAGAAGCATGTGGAAAAACCAAACCAAAAACCAAGGTGCAAAATAACTGCCCATGAACTGAGAAAAGTCAAGCGTGCAGCAGCCAAGATGCCACCAGTTTTGGCATATTTCAGAGCTGCAACATCACTGGAGTGCCCAAAAGCACAAGGTGTACAATACTCAGAAACATGCCCAAGGTAAGAAAAGCTGAAAAACGACCACCACTGAACAAGACACACAAGCTGAAACGTCAAGACTGGGCCAAGAAATATCTCAAGACTGATTTTTCTAAGGTTTTATGGACTGATGAAATGAGAGTGAGTCTTGATGGGCCCGTGGCTGGATCGGTAAAGGGCAGAGAGCTCCAGTCCGACTCAGACGCCAGAAAGGTGGAGTACTGGTTTGGGCTGGTATCAGCAAAGATGAGCTTGTGGGGCCTTTTCTGGTTGAGGATGGAGTCAAGCTCAACTCCCAGTCCTACTGCCAGTTTCTGGAAGACACCTTCAAGCAGTGGTACAGGAAGAAGTCTGCATCCTTCAAGAAAAACATGATTTTCATGCAGGACAATGCTCCATCACATGCGTCCAAGTACTCCACAGCGTGGCTGGCAAGAAAGGGTCTAAAAGAAGAAAAACTAATGACATGGCGTCCTTGTTCACCTGATCTGAACCCCATAGAGAACCTGTGGTCCATCATCAAATGTGAGATTTACAAGGAGGGAAAACAGTACACCTCTCTGAACAGTATCTGGATGGCTGTGGTTGCTGCTGCACGCAATGTTGATGGTGAACAGATCAAAACACTGACAGAATACATGGATGGCAGGCTTTTGAGTGTCCTTGCAAAGAAAGGTGGCTATATTGGTCACTGATTTGTTTTTGTTTTGTTTTTGAATGTCAGAAATGTATATTTGTGAATGTTGAGATGTTATATTGGTTTCACTGGTGAAAATAAATAATTGAAATGGGTATATATTTGTTTTTTTGTTAAATTGCCTAATAATTATGCACAGTAATAGTCACCTGCACACACAGATATCCTCCTAAAATAGGTAAAACTAAAATCAAACTAAAAACTACTTCCAAAACTATTCAGCTTTGATATTAATGAGTTTTTTGGGTTCATTGAGAACACGGTTGGTGTTTAATAATAAAATTAATCCTCAAAAATACAACTTGCCTAATAATTCTGCACTCCCTGTATATATGTGTATATATATATATATGTGTATATATATATATATATATATATATATATATATATATATATATATATATATATATATATATATATATATATATATATATATATATATATATATATATATATATATATATATATATATATTTATATATACTGCAATAACAACACTCATACAGCCACTTCACCCTTGTGTATTACTCTGCCCACATGTCAAGATGACAAGCAGAGGAAGAAGCTCACAACAGTCTGACAAATATTGCTGCTGTTGGACAACATAATGTACTTTTGATGCTTTTTAGGTAAGGATGTAGTTGTTTAGATTGCAACTATGCAGTTTATTTATAAGGATGGTGCTTATTTTAAATATTTATTATTTTGGAGAAAATTACTGCACTTTGGCGCCCATTAGCCTGTCATACTGAGCAGAGTAAAGACGGTTGTGCCACAAGATGGCGACAGAGACCACATAATGCATCCTTAGGGGAGAAAAAGTCTTTACTTTTCGTATTTCAAACTACAGCTGTCATTATAATCATTATAAAACAGTCTATCTCTCGCTCTCTCTCGCTCTCTCTCGCTCTCTCTCGCTCTCTCTCTTTTGTTTGTTGTAGTGTAGGGATGTGCAATTAATAGAAATCGTATCGCAATTTGAAACATTAGTTAAATCGCAAGAGGCTACAATCTGAATTTTCTCCATCCAGAGCAAATGTGTGATTGCTGTCTGTGTGATAGTCTTACTAGCCAATTGAGTGAGCACACTTTCGTTCTGCCCAATCAGAATTGCGCAAACGAACCTCACCCACAATTAAAAAAAAAAAGAAAACAAACAGGAAAGTGCTGCCAAGTGGGATGATGGCGTCTGCTGCTTCAGAAGCATTAAGTACAAATTAACAAAGAAAAACAGCATTGGTAAAATGGGAATATTTTGGTTTTAAAGTCACTGACACCAAACAAAAAACAGGTAATTTTTAAGAGCTGTCACAGAGTTGTTGCCACGGCTTACAGATTATTGAGCTGAAGCTTGAATGGAAAATGAAATCATAAATCAAATCGCGATATCTGTCAAAAAAAAAAAAAAAAAAACGCAATAAGATAGTTTCCCTAAATGGCACAGCTCTATTGTAGTGCTGTATTTATACCATATAATCTGGTAGTGTTTGCTTTGCTTTGGTTTTTTCGGGGTTCTTTATTGTAATATCCCGATTGCAACAGAGAAATATTGGGAAATCTCTGTAGACTGATGACATTTCATGTCGTTCAGCCTTATAATCTTAAAATGTGAGCAAAATCACCTGTTTTATCATCACCTAAGACATTATGCTAGAGAATCATTCAAATACTAGCTCTAAAGTGACGTTGGTGAAGTAGCAACAGTTTCTGCTGTTCTGGTGTAAGCTGCAGATGTGAATGAATGGTGGAAGAGAGTAAGGCCTAATCCCAATTCTACCCCTTAGACCTTCCCCTTACACCTACCCCTCGTTTTGCACATTCCCGTGAAGGGGTAGTGGTGTCCCAATTCTCTTTAGCTTAGGGCTTAGGGCTAAGGGCAAGGGGTATACACCCCTTCGAACAAAGATTTTTCAGGAACACACTCGAAACCAAGAGGTAATAAAATTTCCCAGAATACACCTGCTACAGCGGCAGTTTCGCTGCACCCGGAAGTAAGGAGAGCCACAAATTAGTATTCTCTGTCATTACGAATTTTTACAACAAACAAGCATATGTTTTAATATATTCATAACCACTAGGCCTGTCACGATATCTATTTTTTATTGTACGATATATTGTACCAAAATATATTGCGATAAACGATATTATTGTCATTTTAAGACCTTTTTATGCCACTCATTATATAATGCCAGAATGACAATATAATATCCCAATGCAAGTACACTCAAAAAACACACAATATTTTATTTTCTTAAGAATATTTAATTTAATTATAGTCATTTTAACAATTCAATAATTAGGCATTGGAATCAGAATGTGAAAACGCATATCCTAAATGAATAATAATTAGTGTTAACAAAAAAGTGCAAGGTGAAAAGTAATATATCTGCTACCAGATCTATTTTCAGTTGTCAGACATACGCATGAAAATATACTATAGTAATTTATAGTAAATACTATAGTGTTTTTAACCATACTGACACCTCCAGTAGAGGTAGAGATGTTGCACAATCAGTTAAAATGTTGCTAGAATTGTTTTTATGTATGGGCGATATTTATTGCATCACTAAAAATAATTGAATTGATATCCATGTGTTGTGCGATAAGTCGATATATTGATTATTGTGACAGGCCTAATAACCACGTTCATGTTTTACCGTCATGCTTTTATAAAAAAAAAAACGCTAAAATAAAAACAGCTAAATTTCACGATCTATAATCCCTTATCATAACTCCCGTACAGCAGTCCTACAACATTCTGTCACTCGATGACACTCGAATACCCTGTCAGAAAAGTCTAGTGGCTGTGAATGAGCTTTTTACAGTGTCTGCTATAATGTTAATGTTGTTTTCGGTGTGTTTACATAGATGAATATGGCCACTGTGTAAATGCGCAGTATAGTTAGGGCTGGACAATAATTTGATATCAATATATAATATAATCAATATAATCGCAAGGTTTCCGCGACATTCATTCTATCATGGTGGGGCGCTACGCCAAAATTCATCCCGCCACGGCTACATACAGCTTCTCATTTAAAACATTGACGTTTTTTTAAATAGCGGATTATAATTGCCCCAAAACGTATTAAAAGGTAAGTGAATTATAACAGCGCAAGCTTTTCTGTAACCGTAGTAGTGCTGTGCGTCATTTGTTTAACCCTTTAAGGTAACATGCTGTCTGACTGACAGGTGCGTGATGCGCGAGGCTAGCAAACACGACGTAGCTTTCAGTAAGGATGAACACAGTTTCCATAATTATACTTTATTTATAGATAAAAGTCTATGGCTCTGCATACAACAAACAAAGACTTTATCTTGCTGGAGTTTATAGCCGTTTCACTTTACC